>JASAMV010009208.1:0-12771 GCA_030248065.1 Rhynchonema sp. JSB1_4
TGTGAATTTTGCACAATACGGTGTATTGAACAAACCACAAGTGCATGCGCGAGGGTGTGAATATAAACAGCATATACATCACGAAATCTTCAGTTTGAAGTCAACCGCCAGAATCATGTCGAATTTTCTTGAATGTCAGTTACGCAGCTATGTACATCACTCCTTCGTATCGGTGTTTCTTGTCATTTTTATAATGGTACCTTTCAAAATATGCGTAGGCATATCAGAAACCGACATGAATATTTGCGTCTCTTTCTGATATATCGAACGGTGTGAGACCGTTACATGCAGGCATCCCCGATCAAACGTCATGAAGTTCACGTACGTATGAACCGTACTACAATGTATGTGTGTATCTAATCTTCACCAAATGCACGCAATCGGTAGGATTCGGTCCAAGTTATCCGCCGAAAATTTTCACTTTAGAGGCGCGCACTAAAATGTTTCACCACAGAGCTCTGAATCCAAAATTATATGTTCGTATTAAAGTTGCGTTGGACATAAATCCAAGAATGTGGAGAACTGGTTGCACACTATTTTCCCTTATTCGTATACAGTTTAGCATTTATATTAGACAATATTTTGAAATCGAAATTTTGTCACTATTTTTCACCCCGTTAGATTGTACGTCACATTTATTCAATCACCCTTTTCATGTCCACTTCATGGTCACATCCCACATCACATGTTTGTGGCGACAAAAACTGATCAGTTCTCGCTCGCAACACAAAACGTGAGCAAAAAGAAAATCACGGAGCTGCAAATCGAAGCGGAACGCAGTACGACCTTTTATCTGTCGATGCATTTTTGTCGATAAAGTTTTGTGACGTCTGACGTTTGTGGGTGTTTTTCTCACCAGTTTATCCGCAATCCTTTTCAAAACCTATGTATGTACCCACTGTATCATTCCATAATTTTCTTTGTTTGCTCCCATATCGTGCTGACTTAGGAACAGGACTAAAATTAATTCACGCAGAGCTGCTCATTTGATTTGCCAGCAGATACCGTTAAAAAGTTCTGCTGTTCTTTATTTGCTGCATCTCCAGATTCTTGCATGTTTCTTCCGATTTTATGCTCATTCATTCCTTAAAGTTTTCTTCCACTCTTAAAGTTGAGCACTTCTCAGGCAAATAAAATGCATTTCTTGATTTGTTCACAAAAACACCACTTTGTTTGTCTGCAACAGTGATTGAGCACATATATTTTCCGAACTACTTTACCCATTTGGTTTCCGCGCTATAAATTCCTTGTGCTGAACAACAACAATGATGATAAATCAAGTGTATGTATTGTTCTGCCTCGGTTTACCTACAAATTGACCTTTTTCGGATTTCAGCCTGAGGTCTAAAAGTTCAGAAAACTGCCGAGGTCCGATGTTGGGTCGGAACAGTTTGTCTCATCCCAAATCTTTTTGGTGAGCTCCTGATTTCTCGTGTAATCCCATGTTTTTCTTCTGTTGGGATCTTTCTGCCATTATAAGTGCACTCTGACCACAGCCTTCGGGGTCCTATTCGTGACAACAATGCCACACAAAACACATCTTGTTTGGTGTTCAACACGTTTTTTATAACAAACAATGTCCGTTGTGGTTGTATTCGTATTACGATACTGTCACCGTCGGCCTATTTGTTTGCATTTTTTGCAGTTATGGTATGTTATTAGAAATTTAGCGCCGTGCGTTGTTGTTGTGCTTGCACATTACACTATTAGTTTGGCTACCACTTGACACACTAGGCACTAATATTCTAAAATTTTAATTTGCTTTAACATCGATGTGACAATTGCATTTCGTCATAACTCTGGTACAATTCAACCCCGGTATGGGCATGGGGTATAATTTCTTTATTCAGCATTTTTGTTAGTTTTTTTTAATAATTTGGACTCAAATCAGCTTTTCTCGGAAAGAAAGCCGACATTTGTATGCATCTGTGCATGTCTCACTGTGAAGAATACCGACCCTGGACTTCCCAAATTTGTCTGATTGGAATCAAATCATCAAATCTCTCCCACAGGCACACAAAGTTTAACAGTTGTATAAAACCTGTTTCTTACGATTCGCCCATAGCTTGTATTCTCAAACTTTTGCATCATTGACTAAATTTGCATGATCCGAATTTGAATGTTTGTATGTCTTTTTTGAACAGCCAAAAGACTCACGACATCACAATTATTCGCTGCATAATGCCAATCATAATAAACAACACTTTTTAGAATGCCGACGATTCCGATTGTCTTTCTGAACCAGTTTTATCCGCAGTCCGCGTGTGTGTTTATGCGTTGAAATTGAAAAGATTTTATGTTCTATCCAAAATTAAAGTTCGTCTTCCAAAACCAATGCGAACATGACAACTTTTACACAATGACTCAGCCAAACCTGTTCGCAACCACTTTTGTTTTGCAGCCCACACACATCCAATGACAATCACAATAACAATGAGTGACCAGCACAACGGTACTTATCGCCTTCTGCTGCCCCCTGCCGACTAGAACGTCAGCGGCGACCGGTCGACAACCAATCATTTTCGAATTATTATAAGGGATTTCAATTTTGTGTTCGAAATTCGACCGGACAGATTTTCGTGTGCAAAATGATGATTATGAACGGTGGTATGCCAAGGAAAAGGGCAGCCGATGGTGAAGGTGAGAGCTTGTTGGGTTTGGTTTGTGATAGGCGAAATCGGTGCGCGAAGTCTCTGTAACCTGGTGCGACTGTTGGGGAACGGTTCACTCCTGGCTTCCGGAAACCTATCGTTATCGGACTACCGTTGCCCGAAATAGGTTGTCTCGTCTTTGCGAAAAATTTGTTGTGGTCTTATCGCCAGTCACTGGGGGCAGCCCTGACGAGGGCTGGGTAAGTCGCCTGGTGGGGCCAGTCATAGTCGAATGGTTAAAGCGTTAGACTCACAACCCAACGCCTCAAGTTCGATACCGCACGGAGGACATATCGCCCTGGTGACGACAGCCGGAACCGTTGTCGACACGTCGCAACCTCGCGCCACCCTAACCCAACAGCCCTCGTCAGAGCTACCCCCAGTGGCTTTCAATAAGACCACAACAAAGTTTTGGCAAAATGTCACCACACGGCCACAAAAAACATTCAGAGAACAGGTTGTCTCGTTTGTAGCATAATTGTAAAGAGCTGTGTTTGGTTACGTCACGGAGCTCCGATAATCGGGCCGTGACACAAAATGCTACTAGCAGGGTTTGAACCTGCTTTTATTGTAGACACCATCTGCGAGACCTAACCACGCAACTGTTGCATATATTACAGCAATCTGTTTGTCATGCGCTAATCAGCACGACACCAAGGTTCTAATATCATCACCTCCACTTGCCAGGCTGGAAATGCACCAACATACCGGAACGACTCAATCTGTGCACAAGAATGGCATTCTACCAACTGGGTCACTGGATCGCTGTCTACGATTGGTACCTAATAATAGCGACCGTTTGTGTCACAATGTTGGGTGCTACGGGATTTGTGTGGTTCAAGGAAACCAATGATGTCAGATATGATTATGGAGCACTGAATTCACCGTCCAGATATGAATATGATGTGGTTCAGGTTGGTATAACATGATTTTGATAGAAATTATATGGAATTTTTATAACAATAATTTTTCAATGCAAGAAGTTGACGAAAATAATTAGCCTGCTTTTGTTGACCGTTTCCTGCACGCTTGAAATACGATCCAAAAGGATAGTCAAGCTTTTTTCCAGCCCTTTGGATATGGGTAGGATATTTAATTTTATTATAATCTGCTGCAAGACGGATTTGCACGCAATTTCTCTGCCGAATTTCCCGCGATGTTTCACACGTCTGTGTTAAAGGAATTCTACCAAGAGCACGGCAAGCCGTTCTACCTGGTGGTGACACTGCGCGCAATTGACAACGGGGACATGCTCAGAGATGAGTACATCGAACGAGCAGCCAATGTGAGCACGTACTTGCACACGCAGCTCTCCGTGCCATATCAGGGACAACGGTACACTTATCAGGTCAGCCTATGTTTCATTTCATTTGGAATATTGGTACTGTGTATCTGTTACGAGTGGGTCATCTGCAAATCATGGATCTTGGAATGGAAACACTGGAAACGCTGCGGCTGCTTGTCAAACCTGCTGATCAATACTGGTTGTTCTGCCTTGGTCAGGTGCATGTGACGTACATGTTGAGGACGCCTCAAGATTTACAGCTGTCACTAATTTAGGCCAGCACTACGCGGTCTCGTACCAGCTACTGTTACGCTGGTCAAAATTATTGGCATCAATGAAAATAGGGCGGACGGGCAATTGAGCAAAGCACATTTGAGCAAGACCAGTTTGACCAAGTGAAAAAGAGCAGGGGCCAAAAGAGCAGAACTGAAAAACGAAAATAGGCCTAAGCCTAAGCTCAAGCACAAAACTAAGCCTAATTGTAAGACTAAGCCTGATACCAAAATCAGTCTATGTCTAAGCCATTTGGGACAAAATAAGACCACTGCTCTTTTGGCTCCGCCGCTTTTTTCTTGCTCAAAATGGTCTTGCCCAAACGTGCTTTGCCCAATTGCGCGGCCACCGAAAATGGGCACGTGATCGTTATCCCGACAACAGCGAACTGCAGACCGGACAGATTCCTGTGCTTTCCAAATCTGTTTCCTTTCCGCCATGTCGATTCGCGCGGCATCAAAAAGCCGAATTCACAACGTGATGTTTCATAATATCAACTCCCACAGGAACTATGCGGGGCGCACTGTCACGGCAACAAACCAATGGATGTGTTTATGAAACATTACCGTCGTGGTCGTCAGCGATCACCAAACATCCGATTGACGTATCCGAGCATGGAATTTTTCGGCGAACGAATTTATCTCGCCAACAACTTGCTGGGCGTTACACATGTCACCAGGTACACGGAGCTGTCTGATGTTTCACTCACATTATTGCATCAAATTGGCGTCTGGTCCGGTCTTGGTTTGGTCACGTCGCGGTTTTTTCAACAACGGATTTTTCGAAATTGATATCTCGAAATGTCGTAAATACAAAAGGCGCGTGACCAAGTAAACACAGCCTAGCAGCCGTCCGATCACCAAATTTGATAGCAGCGAAGGACATAGCTTGTAACAATCTTGCCTTTATATTTCAGGAACCAATACATCAGCAACTGCACCCTGATGGTGCTGCATTTCCGTGCCGTCAACACCAACAGCACTTGGACTGCGATACTCAAAGAATGGGAAGAGGCTGTGTACGCGTTTGTGAACGCTTATGACACTCAGGTATGGGCGTAGGGCGTTGACCATGGGCATGATAACAATTCTGGGGAATTATAAATCGGACAAATCAGGAATAACAGCAACAGCTTGCAAAAAGCGCACATTTGCTCAAACAACAGTGCAGTAACAAACTTAGAGCACTTTAGTTGTTCGTGGGCTTCAACGTAACTTTTCTCAAGGTTCATGTCCTGGATTCGGTTTCTTTTCGAAAATGGTTTTTACGGTGTATAGTCCAGCCACGTGCTCATGAGACGACTCTTTTTAAAGCTCGCTTGGCCAGATTCAAAAATGCGCCGGCTACACGGGTTTTCGCAAACAAAAGAAAGAGATTGGGCCGAGAGACATGATGACAAGTTCCAGCTGGCTGACCTCAACTTGTTGCGTGTTTACGCAAACAGCAGCGTTGTTCAACACGTAAATGTTTTGGGAGTCAAAAGGGACTTTACGCACCGAGGTGGAGAGCGTGTTTTTAAAAAATACATGCGTTTCTCTTTCTTTCATTTCCACGTGGAACCGGAACATTATTGGATCCGTTCAAGTCAACTTCAAAATAAGTCGTCTCATGAGTTCGTGGCTGGACTATACAGCCTATTACTTTCCTCGTAGCTCGCACTGCGAGCCTCGCAGACCGCAGTGACTTACAGACCCAACATTTTCAGTCACAGCGCGAAGTTCACATGGTAGGTATAGAATGTATTGCATCAGTAGCAAAGTATATAATTGTCGACAAAAAACACCGGCCACTGTCAGAAGGGTTGTGGGTAGAGTGCACTTCCGAAACAGATACAAGAAAGTCACCCGTTCTTCCTTCACAGGACCACCTCCTCGAGCTGGCCACAATGAACGAGGGCCTGGTCTCCATCGAAGTGCGTCGCGCCGGAATGTCGGCCTTCCCGTATCTCGGACTCAGTTTCGTCGCCACTCTGTTGTTCACGTTATTGTCCACTTTGCAGCCGCAGATGGTCCGATATAAGGTTCGTGTCGGGTGATGTTTCGAGATCAAGATGCAATCAGTTGTCACGATCTCACGATTTTGTATGGATGACAATGTGCCTTGGTGAGACGTCGTGACATAACTTTTTGGTGGCCCGTTTCTATCTGTTTTCACATACAGTATCAGCGGTGCACCAGGACATCGTCAGTGCGAATGCACCACATGGCCACCTGACCCCAAGAACACGCTCACGAGCCATGGTTTTGTGCTCGAGTCAAATATTGTCAATATTCTGCAAACGCAGAGAATATCGTCAGGAACAGGAGCTTGTTTGGGGTCTGTGAAACCTTATTCAGACAACCTTTTCAGGCCATCGAGGCCCTTCTCGGTGTGCTGTGTCCGATGATGGCCCTATTAGCAGCGTTCGGTTGTTTGCTGTGGTGCAATGTGGCCTACATGCCCATCATTACCGTATCGCCGTTTTTGATACTCGCCATCGGAGTGGACGACGTGTTTATTGCGCTGCACGCGTGGCATGGTTGGCTGATGTTTCATGTTTCAACATTGGCTGATATTTTCGAAACGGTGTAAAGGTCAGTTGGGTGTAAAGGTCGGTGGAAAGCTCGGTCGACAGCTCAGTGTGATAGACCTCGGTGTAAACTTGAAACATTCCACGTTAATGACAGGCAATGTTTCACGTTTACACCGAGCTACGCCGACCGAGCTTTCGACCGAACTTTACACCGACCTTTACGCCCAACTGACCTTTACACCGTTTCGAAAATTCCACCCATTATGGGCTTGGTCAAATGGTCTTCACGTCTATTCAAATGAAGATTCGTGGAACCTACGTACTGTACATGCTTCCTCTTTAAGGTGAACCCCTTGAAAATTGTTCTTCCAGCCAGCCCCCATGTGACCGTAAAGGTGGTCGACTGAGAAACCCATTTCATTGATGAAAGCGCGAGCTGTTCCATGCACTCTTCAGCATACGACACCAATATTTCAAATTCACTATCCCTTTTGCAGCCACCGATTCGCAACTATCGCCAGGCGAGCGTCTGGCGCTGACCTTATCCTCGGCCGGTCCCTCGATCACGATCACCTCGATAACGAACGCACTGGCATTTGCCATCGGTGCGCTGTCACCCACACCCGCGATACGCAACCTCTGTCTCTACACTTTCCTCGCTATTGTTGTCGGATACTTGTATCAGGTTTGTATCAAGCTGCAGTGTGATTGTTGAATTAACCATGTTCGACAAGTGCGCTAGCGAACATGCTACTGAAACACATACAACCTGAATTGTGCCGTGTGTTTTTCGTTGCCCGTTTCCACGGGTGGGCCTGGGACACCAGGTCATCGTCGGTGCGAACGCACCAGAGACACCAAGTGACCTAGAGCTCGTTCTTCGCTCACTGCCTGAGCAAGCCGTTCGGATAATGTGTCACTTCATGCAGCGTAGTGGATTCTCTTAGAATAAAGTTAGTTAGTAGACACACTACTGCTTCAGATATTCTACTACTCGGCAGTGTTAGTAATCGGCGGTCGTCGTGAACGCAGCAATATCGCCCTATGTTGTGTGTCGGTCAACAAACAACTCTCAAAAGTCGCACCGCCCAGTCCGAGTGATCACCACCTTCACGATGCGTCATTTGTCTCGCGTCACATCGCATGCGTGCGTGACTTTGGCAGTCGCATACTGTACACGTGGTCGGTGTGTGCTGTGACCAACTGGGCACGAGCCTGCCTGGCCCTTGTCATTGGGGGTTATTGGGCCCTGGCCATTTATGGCTGCACAACTCTGAAAGTCGAATTAAGTGTCGACAAACTATTTCTACGCGATTCACCCCTGCTGACGTTTATTGACGCCCAGAAGCGCTACCTGTTCAAAGAGGGTGGCCAATTGTACGTGTTCATCAACGAACCCGGTGATCTGCGTCAGTCAAGTCGACGCGCCGAACTGATGCGTTTGGTCCGAGAATTTGAGACCCGGCCCGAATCGGGCGGGCCCGAAACAACGGTCCTTTGGCTGCCGGACTATATGCAACACTTGGGATTCCTGCAGAATTCGAATGGTTTCTTTGATGACAGCGAAATTCCCTTCGATTATAAGCCGATGGCTGACTTCATCAGCAATCCGCACTACGCACGATGGGAGTACTTTTTGAATCTGCAGGTATGGTGTTACACATGGTACTGTAGATTAGGGTTCTAGTCACATGGTTTCAGGGGACCGGAACTGCCCAGAAAACTGACAAAACACCTTGCGTTTGCAAGCGTGGTGTACCAAAAATCTATAAAATTACATAGCGCGATTTTCGTATGGAACTTTCTTCATTATGACGAAAACACGCCAAGTCGTGATCGTGTCACAGTGAAGAGGACAGACTGTAACAGTATCACACATGTGCCCATATCTGCAGCCCCAATTCTGCCAATCCAATGACCCCCGTTGCATCGACAAATTTGCGTTCATTACCGGATTTCGCAACGCCACTGAATATCGACATCGTCTGGAACTGCTGCAAGGCTGGAGGGCGATGTGTGAAGAGTACGAGTCATTCAACGCGACCATCTATGAGGACATGGCCATGTATGCAGATCAGATACTCACCATTGGTTCGTGCCGTTGGAAGTCTTAGACGCTTCGTTCTAGATATTTCTTTCGAACACATTGTCCTACAATATGGCTCGATATCAAACATCGTGATCGGATCCAAGAGGCCGGCCCAAATACCAAATTTGATACTGCCCTATTTGTGAGACAGAGACGCGATTTTGTGTGCCTGAAGTGCCATCGTGACGTGTATACTCGCAATGGAGTGCTCTGTAATCTGCCTGTTCTGGCGCCTCGTTTATGCATGGGCATGATAACACAAGAGACGCCCAGAGCGTCTTGCGTTCTTTGCAGCAAGCTAATTATCCTAAACTTGACTAATTGGAGACTTCTCAAATCTGCGAAAACTTCGCATGGACACAACCTCATCAATAACAAAACAACATGTCATGTACCTAATACGAACCCACCACTTCCCATTCCGTTGCAGGTCCGGTGTACATATCGACGGTAGTTGTAGCCATTTGCTGCATGTGCCTGGTGTGCATCTACTTTATCCCACATGTGATCAGCATCATTTGCGCCACCCTGTGCGTGTGCAGTATTAATCTGGGTGTGTTTGGACTGCTGATGTTGTGGAATGTCAATCTCGACCCGCTTTCGACAGCTAGTGTCCTGATGTCCATCGGATTTTCGGTCGATTTTACGGCCCACATCAGTTACCACTACTACAAGGCCACTGAGGGGGTACGTTTTCTGACAGCAAAATAATCTTGAGACTTTTTACTTTTTGTCTGAGCTTTAATCTTCAACAAACTTTGCAGACCAATCAAGAGAGGATACATCATGCTTTAGCGGCGATCGGCTGGCCAATGATTCAGGTGAGACCGTAAAATGTGAATTTGGGCCGTAAAAGATAAGTGGATTTTCAGATTATTGTATCCACCACGTTTTTATGGCACCAATGACCGTGAACCTCAATTTATCAGTTAAAAAATCATTATATAGACCGTAAAGTCCCACAAATAGACCGTCAATTTGTGTTGCAGGCCGGTCTAAGCACAGTGCTGGCCGTGTCAATGCTGACGATTGTGCGTGCCTACATGGTCGAAGTGTTTGTCAAGACCGTGTGTTTGGTCGTGTTTGTCGGTCTATTTCACGGTCTAATCGTGCTGCCCGTTGTCTTGGCCGCGTTGCCACAACGACAACAACGAACAATTAACCCTGAATCAGGGGCTAACTCGACCGAACCGAGTTTGGACGGACATCAGACCGAAATGAAGACGACGGTGGAGGAATGCGGGGGACTAACGTCATCAGCACACAAACAACTGCCGCCACAGACTCAAATGTGATGTTTCACCGTGCTTGTTTCCTGTGCATGTCGTTCGCATCCAGCTGTGATGAAGTAAAAAATGAAGATGAAATATCTGAAGTCGATCACAATTTATGCCTTTCGCGCACTGAACGTACATACATGTGTAACAGTAGAGCACGTCACACTAAACTAACATTATGTGGCATTAGTTATGCGACGTATATTTTTTTGCGATACTCAACCATTCCAGGTTCTGCTCCTTGCTCCGGTACCAGGGTATTGTGCTTGCACGAGTGGTAATGGTTTGCTGCAGGTGATTGGAACATGACATGAGCACAAGTACATCTAATATGGTATCCGGACCGGATACGGAGGAGCCCACTAGAACGATATTGCTTGAGTCTGTGCTCTCTCTAGTGATGAGTGGCCTTCTTTATACTGAAGCCATTGTGAAGTGACCAACAGTTTGGTCACGATCTTTCAATTGATGTCCTCTGCACAGTTACTGCTCACTGTTCTTTACAGTGACCGACAATCCCGGGTCTCGATCATGTCACTCTAAATAGGATATACCGTACCAACATTGGCTTACCAAATGCATTTGTGTTTTCCATCTGTCTCCTCATGTTGGATGGGCATATCGTTTGCGGGTTCTTTTCGGGGCACTCCTTGTTCAATCGAATCTGTTCTGGTACATCCATGTTGCATCGCTTGTCAGAAATTCTCGAACTACTGTAGATACATGCATGCTGTCGATGTCTATCCTGTTTAGTGACCCTCTTGAAAGTGAATATCTATAATTCGTTTAAACATTACTGACGTTATTTTCGGCTTCACCGTCGGTAACCTCCTATATCTGCTACGTTGCACAGTTGTAAAAACAAACTACACAAACACGAGCCCGATTTCGAAGGTGGCGCGTATTCAATACCAATAGAAAGAGAAAATCATCTTGCCCCTATTCTTCAACGTGTAACATTTCCCAAATCAGCAGCCACGTCAGAATGTTTCACCATTTTGGCAGCTGCGAAATCGAGCTCATGTTGCTATAATTTGATTTTTACGACCCGATGGTGAATATTCTTTACGGTGACGGCAGGAAACCGGTCATTCCAAAAAAGAGGACGGACTGTACAAATTCTGCCACCCATCACGCACACCCACAGCACGTGTATCCGTCATCAACATATCCGACATTGCTCAAACAAGCGCCCTGCCACTTCACGGCATGCCTTGAACATTGAATCATCGCCGTGCGCACAACGTAAGTCCCATTACTCCCATCCCAAATTGGCAAAATGATAAAATGTATTAGCGACCACGAACTGGAACTTCTTGTCTGCCGTTTGTCAACGGCTGATAATATTCAGTCGGCTGAATTTTAATTTGAAACCTTCGTTTTCGCAAAGCACAAACTTGCTAAACTGGAAGAACTGAATGGATTTTGAGCGCAGCTTTTCTTCCCAAAACGGAACATCCGATGACAGAACACCCCAAAAAAGTTCAGCTAAAGTTTCTGTGCGGCACCCGCTTGATTTTATGCAGTTTTGCTTCATGCGAACCTGGCAAATGCACAAAAGTATTTGCTCGAAAACAATTTCACCGCTATGGAAAGCACCGTCCATTAAAGCTTTGGCAAAAGCACTCAGGGCTCAATAAACACAAGACAGGAAATCGCATTGGAAACACATGTGCGAACCACTTGATTTGCGTGTTTCCAATTGTCCAATATGCTGAGTAACGACGCTCTTCGACTGCAGTGCGGAATTCGAGACCCAAACTTTTCCACATACAGCAGTATCGAAGTTTTGTGCAGTTTCATCAGGTTGCATATCCTTGTTTTATGCCATAGGGCATGTTTCCGTCGCATCACTGGTTTTCCGTATTTCATTTCCATATTTCCGTCACTCACATAATCGAGTGCGGCTTCCAGGCTATTTGTTACACCACCAGGTTTGTTAAATTTCACATTCTTTTCTGGTTTGCCTCGATTTGTCGTGAATGTGCTAGTCCCCACCCATTTCTCTGTTCACCCAACTGTTCGATCGTCAACCAGCGTCAATTTATGGTTGTTCATTTGGTGATTTGTGTCGTTGGTTTTTCTAGCCAGATGCGCAACGTATTCCCGTTCTGCAAAACATGATTTTGTTTGGTTTTTTGCTGTGGTCGTTTTAATGTCGAACGATATTTTATCGCATTTGTGATAATCGTCGCCAGTTTGTCTTGCGCACCACTTTGAGCGAATAAAACGGTCTGTGTGTTTTTTGTCTCGACGAATATTTGTATTGTTCTGCCTGATTGGTGATTTTGATATCGATCAGCGAAGATTACTGTAGATTTCCTATCCTGAACGTAAACAAGCAGAATACAATAAACGGACTTCGCGGACATCCTTACAATCAGGGAGAACTTCGCACAGTTTACTGTTTACCTTTATGTTCAGGCCAAGCAAGATCAGGATAGTTTTTAAAACTTTGATTTCGAAAAGTACTGCAATAATTATGCTGCATAGATTTGAAGGCAAGAATGGCAAGCGCATTTACATTTATAGATAAACACAGGTGATAGCAAGAAACTGAACGTGCTTGCATGGCGCATCCACCTATATGTATACAGTCACAAGTTTTTCAACCGCCTCCCCGTCCCCGGACAAGCAAGTTTGGCTGGTGTGCGGTTATGCGCGCGTTGTTTGACTGATTGATG
>JASAMV010009210.1:0-18440 GCA_030248065.1 Rhynchonema sp. JSB1_4
ATAATCGTATCGTTATTGATCTATCATCTTTTGTGCAAAGCACGTCCACAAGACAGCACCCAGTGCACTTTGCTATCAAATAAAGAGATCTGTGGTGACCGCTTATGTTTCACTCAACCTACAAAGTTGAGCGGCCAACCTTTGAGAGGATCGTACCCGAAATGTGGGTAAATTTGCCGAACACTGCTTCTGCCGCTGACGTATGGACTCTGCCAACCTCTTTGCCATTCGAGGAATCCAGGGTAGTAGTAATTTGACGTGCAGCACGAGAACACGACGTCATTGACTTCAAAAAACAGAGCCAGGCTTTACATATGCATACGTTCTGTATCTTGCAATGCATCTACTCGACATACGCACGCATGCAAAACATACGCACTCGCACATGTATCCTGTTCGCCAGTGCACTTCACGGTGGGGTACCCTCGACGATATGGCTTTGCAAACGGATTGTAATACAATCGGGGTTCATGCAGAGCAGAACCACACTTCACAGGACAACGTAACTCTTCAGGATATTCGAACCATTCACCTGAATGAGAAGCTAAATAATTGGAATTGAATACACTTCCCAAGTTAACCAAGGGTTCGGTTCACCAAAACCGAATTTCTTTAACCTTAACTTAAATCTTAACCTTAACTAGACCTCAGCGTAAACCACAATCTTAATCTAAACCTAAACCAAATCCAACAGTAACCCGTAAAATTTAGCTGCCCGTTTTTTAAGTTCCAGGACAAATCAAAAGTTTGTGTTTGCATGTATTTTGGCAAGTTAATGATGATACTGCATCGATACTAAGCTAAATTCTATTTCTGTGGACGGGGCCCACAAGAAAATTTGAACGCACCTGCTGCTGAGCATGTGTATTTCAGTACGCTCTGCTTCGTATTCTGTTCACCATTCCAAGTGTAATTTGTGGTTGGGCACGTTGGTGTCAACGTTGCGTCACTGATCTCGCAAACCTTAGTCGTATTCTCAGTCGTGCAGCTCATTGTGGGTGTCGTCGTTGACGTTGTTTCACCACAATATTCGAACTGAAGAGAAGTTGGACTGAAACAACCGTTCTACCAATAGTCTGTAACAGATACAGGTCGGTGTACTAACGGCATCGATGTCCGACAAAACGTGCGTTTCGCAAGCCTGTTGAGATTTGACGGTGGTGCCAAAGTAGGTGACCAATACGTCGTGTCTGGATGGACAGACGGCGCGATGGGTGACTACTTGTGTGATTGGTGAAACACACTGAACACTGATGTGGCTGCCGGTGACTCCAGCTAACAGTAGCAAGAGCTTTGCGGAAAGGTCCCACTGCATAGAAAATACCTGTTATGCAACCAACCAGTTTGTCTTGTCTTGATATCAAATTGCAGGCATTTCTCGTTCGTGTCCGGCAATGTTACTTTAATTTTTCTTGGATGTTCGTCCCCGGTTGTGTACGATAATGTTTCGTAGCGGCCTTCGTACGACGGTGGGAAAGGTGTAAACGTTGTGATGGATGGCTGAAACAACAAGCATAAATATGGATGCAAAACTTTTTTGCAATTGCTACCCAACAAGCGAAAGACACAAGCCCAACATTTTCGGTGTTCTGCAATAATCTCTTCCAGGTTTCGCTATCTTCGCTCACTTCTATGACTGTCCCGTTGCCAAAACTTGTAGTCAGGGATGTCCCGTTCCAGTAAATGAGGTATTTATTTATACGACAATTAAACAGTCGAATGGAATGCAGCTGAAAATAACAACAAATGTTGTTCTCTGAAAGCTTGATTGACTCCAGGCTTGATTGAGCCGCAAGGCAGGGCACGAACTTCAAACTTGAATCCCAAATCCAGAGTGAAAACTGAATTGCTTGTTCCAATGACAGGAATCCACGCGTATCCGTAAACGCCCATCAGGTACGGTTGACCGGACGGTTGACAGCTATGCGCCGACGCAGATCCCATATGGGTATTCATGTGCACATTTGTCAAACCTGCAAATGGAGCGTGAACTAACTATAATCTTTCTGATGATAATCACTGCAGTTATGTTTGCTGTAGTACCATACCAATGTCGACTCCATCCTTTACTCGAATCACCGGGGCCAAGCAAGGATTTCGGTCGAATGTTTGCGAAACGAACAACAGATATCTAGCTCTCGGGAGATTCCAAATGTCGAATATTGTGGTGGCCTGCGATTCAGGATAAATGCAAAAGCTGACTAACTGTCTTGTCGGCAGAGATGCGGTCTTTGGTTACGTAAGTTTTGCTTTTGGAATGTATCGATAATCAGTGGTGGAAAAAACATCAATTGAGACCAGCGAAAATATTCTTCATGATCTCTGTCTCTGCACGGTTTGAAATTGGCGAAACTCGAAACATTCCTGCCGCCAAAATAGACCAAGAGATCAAGAAATCGATCACATTCCCAAACTTTGCTCTTGGTACTATAAGACGCAGATACTCTGCTGTCATGATAATAATAAATTTCAATTGCGAGTGCCATACGTTGAGGCCCTTGGTCGAATTCCAGGGGCCGTCAAGTAGTCGTGGTCCCAACTCGTGATCTCGCATCCAACCCAAGTCGTAGGAGGTTACTTGGCATTGTTTCCCGGCCGAGTCTTTTAGTAGCACCATTTCAATTGCAAGAATCTGCAACTTTTATTTTTTCAGCTTTCATTTTTTATAGCAGCCAAAATGTTTTGTTATTATCAACATTGTTATCAGCAACTATGCAACCTCCATTTCGTGTCCAAGGTCGATCAGGACTGATGTTTGGTTAGACCCATCACTTGTCACATAGTACGGTGGCACTTCATGTGGGTTGGGCAGCGTTGCCGATGTCAATTTCTGGCTCTCATTCAGCAAGTGAAACGTCGTTAGGTTCAGAAAGCCACTCACAGGTCTACGCTCGGCTGGTATGCCTGAAATAGGACAAAAAAATGTTGACTAAGCCATAAAAAACATGGATCTTTGATGCGCAATTTGCAAACGCCGATTAATCAGTGATTTGATTACATATGCACTGAAGCAAAAGGCTTGAATGGCAATGTGATACACGGCGGCGTTTTGAGGGCATGCCCATTGCGCAAGCCATGTGTAACCAGGGTTGGACTAAAAAAGTAAAAATGTTTTTGTAAAAAAAATTCTTTAAAAAAAGTTGGCCACTTTTTTATTTTAAAAAGTAAGTCCTTTTTCATTATTTTTACTTTTTTCGTTATTTTCTGACTTTTTTAAGGCAAAAGTCATGTTTTCATGTGTTTTATTGCTCATGATTCTCAAAAAGTTGCCTGCGGCGCTCATATTTCAGCTTGAAATGGTGTTGTGATTGACCCATACAGTTCCCAGACATCCCAACAACCGCTGCCTGTATTATATATGACACCCCATACCGTATACCGTACAGTTATTGAGCGTGTCATGACTTCACGTCAGGGTTGGGCAAAAAAAACGACGGCGTATTTTTTTAAAAAACGACGTTTTTTAAAAAAAACGCCTGGCTCGTTTTTCATTTTTTTAAATCCTGAATTTCCTTGATTTTCCCTGATTTTTTCAGGGAAAGTACCCTGATTATCAAGGAAAATCAATTTTTTTGTCCCATTTTTCTCAAAAAATTTTCGACCAATTTTTACTTTGTCGAGATACGTCGATATACGGAGTTTGACTTTCAATGATGACCCCGGCCAAAGTTGGTCCCATGATGCGGGTCTGATATGGGATCTTAACAACTAGCTAGAAAAGGGTTGAAACCCGTTTATTTTGCCTCAGAACACATAGAATTACTTCATTTAACCACGTTTTCTTCCCAACATGAGCGTTTTCCAATTTTTTTGGGGGCATATTTTGGTCATCTGGGCGTTTTAAAAAAAAACTTTTTTTAAAAAAAAACGTTTTTTTAAAAACGATTTTTTGAGAAAAAAAACGTTTTTTACCCAACCCTGCTTCACGTTGCTCGCCTGTTTGCTGTGGTCGTGGATTAGCCATTTGTTGCTTTTGTGACTTAAAATGAGTATGGTGTAAGTCCTTATCTCTCTTCAAATTTATCCCCAAATTCACAAACAGAAGGTTGGTTTTCCCTTTGTCATTTACTATAACTTGCGAGGTTCTCAAAGACATGACCAAAGGGATTAGATCGCAGGTGATCGACGTAGACATGCAAGTCAGTGGAAAAGTTCTCTTTTGCGCTGCTCAAAACGTCCGTAACTAACATGATTTCAGCAATTTCATTCTTCAAGAAACCAATTTTTTGGGGGTCCGGAATAGAAAAACGTGATTTTTGAAAAAAAATTTAAAACGTGTTTTTTTAAATTCGATAATAAAAATTTTTTTAAACCAACGTTGTGTGTAACACGTTAATGTTTAGCTGTATCGATTCCTCATGGTTAAACCGGGCAACCGGATATCGCATGCTCTCAGAATCCGGCCTTTCGCAACAAAATGTGACTATGTACGATGAGTGATCACAAAAACATCGTTCAAACAAAGTGAAATGCGTTTAAATTGTGAGAATTAATTTTTAGAAATTTGCTTTCGGGAACAAACTCGAACTTGTGCCGACTTACGCTCCCCCTTTTGATCAGGCAACGGCAGAACATTTAGTAGGGAATCCAACCAGCTCGTCAACCAACAGCCACGTGTGAAATGTTTCACAAAGGTGTTTCATCTGTCAGCGAGCTGGTTCTTGTCTCAGTCTCACTGCCTTTCATGATCAAAAGGGTGAGCGTAAGTCGGCACAAGCTCGCGTTTGTTCCTGAAAGCAACTTTTCAAAGATAAATTCTGATAGTTTTAACGTGGTTTATCTCGTTTGATCGTTGTTTTTGTGACCGTTGGACATAAACAGTCTAACTGCGTAGTAAAAAAGCAAGCATGAGATATACGGTTTCCCGCTTTAAGAAAGAAAATTTCAGCAGATAAAGCGTCGAGATGTATGTAGCACGTATTGTATGGCTATAGTTTTTACAAATTTGCTGGTGCATGTTGAAACCGCTGTAACTCAGTACATGAATGAAATATCAATGACAACCAGCTTAGGGCGGCCTTAGATTGAAGACGGAAACCGGAACACGACATATTTCCGCCTACAGTGAATATTTTTGAAAATCACGGAATCCGGAAATAATGTGCGTGTCAAGGGTCAAGGAGCACGGAAATAATCCAGGCATGCAAATTGTGCTTGGCGTGCTGACGGCAAAAGTGCTTGTGCTGATGCAAACAGCAAAAGTTGACATGAAATATACCCGGGGTTCCGTGGTGAATATCAAAAATTACCGAACACAGGAAACCGGAAACAGTGCCGTGTCCCGGAAATATTTCCGTGACAGGGAAATATAATGAAATAATTTCGTATGGAAATGTTTCCATGTTCCGGTTCCGTGTTCAAGCTATGTCTGCCCTTACAGCCTAACCGAGTTTCAGGCAAACAGCTCCAGTCGTAGCATCAGTCGCATTTGCTCGGCATTCAAGTCCGTGCCTGTCTTTCCAGTTGCCCACATACGACCACCAACTTGGATATGATGTCGGAGGTAGATGAGGGTTGCAAGTTCCAGTGGGATTGCTGGTGCTCGTTTGTGCATTCAGCACGGGACAATGATCGGCAGCTGAAATTACACGTCGATCTGCGTCTGTGTGTATGGTACATTTATATTGAGCTTCGGTTCTGTAAATGACGTGCTGACTAACGAATAGGTGTGCTCACAAGGGAACAATGTCGTTTACAAACGCCGTGCAGCTGTTGAAGACAATCTGTGTTTCGGTTTCCGGCCAAAGTCCATATAGACGAAACGTGGTGGTTTCGGTCAATATCCACTGCGAGGCAATGATACTCAGGCTTAGTCATGTCAATGTTAAACCTGCGTGAATGCATTTCATGTTAGTGTTGAGACAGGAATGGCTTCTTCAAGTCGCTAAGTTTGACAGGGAGTGGGACCGATATATGTATACATAGGTAGTACCCACATATCTGCTAAAAAGTTTGGAAGAGCTATTCCAACCGGTTTTCTTCAACTAACCCGTTACCATAGCCACCGTTTAGCACAAAACCTCGCGAATCACGATAGGTAAATGGCTGAAGAAGATCTTGCCCTCCTGTCCACACGCGAGTTTCATTTGGAAATACTGCTGCTAGCCAGTCTAAATTGTTTTGTTATTCCTTTCCCTTGTCCACATGGGTGCACAAAGCAAGTTTCATTTCCGAAAATTTAAACCTGCAACCGTGTCCATTTCGTACTGGTGATCCATGTGGGCTAGGTATCCATTATGAGCCCTGCAGTACGCGTCGAGATCTTTCCAGCTTCCCTTTGCCGACGTAGCCAAGTAGCATTCCTCCCTCCAGTTATATTTGCGTGCACGATGAATTGCCACCCATTTATCTGGCTGCACTGAAAACACGCTATTTCTTTAAAAACCTGTTTGCAATGCGCTATCACAGTTACAAGGGCTCGCGACATAACCGCAGAGAGGCTAGCAGGGCAAAAGTGTTATACACGTTCGGAGCCCGTCGTTATAAATATTGGAAAAATTCACTTTTTTCGGGAACGAAAGGTCCCCTCCACCAAGAGATGGCGAATCTCCAAAGAGCTTAAAACTTGCTAAAACCTGCTATCACAGTACTTTCCAACGGTGCATAAGGCCGGACTTAGGTTGAATCCGGAAACCGGAATCCGGAAATATTTCCGGAAAACGCATTATTTTTGCATGTAAATTTCTGCGTTTTCCGGAAATATTTCCGGAGTCCGGAAATGTTTTGTATGTTTGTATGCAAACTATTTCCGGTTTCCGGATACACTTCGTTGTTTCGCCAAATGAGCGTTGCTGAAAACGAGAGTTCGCCCTTACACTTTGCCCTGCTACTCTTCCTGCGGTTACGTCACGAGCCCTTTAACAAATTTGTTCACTAACAATCTTGCTTCGGCGTACATGGTATCCTGAGAAAGTTTCTATGATAGTCATATGGATAATCAGTAGACTGTGCGTGCCAGTTTCCGGTTGTGGGATCGACGGCAATGCCACGGTGATGGGCCCATACCCCCGATTTGTCTCGGCCAACCACTGGTTCCTCTATAATTTGCGTGATTGAGTGTGATCACTGACATTTTAGTGATATTATTTCACAGTCAACCTATAGGATAATTATTCCAAACAGATGAGTTGAAGGTCAGTGCGCTGTTGTACTCCAGTGTATACATTCCGTTGTTTACGTCAGCACGGCGTCCATCAAGCCAATACCAGTTTGAACGACCTTTGACTTCATGGATCCATTCTAAAAGCATCCAGATTTCGTTTTCGAAACAACTTTAGGGTGCGAATCAAAGATAGAAACTCAACTGTTCACCAGATGGAATTCATTTAGATCATCAACCCTGCCTCGATACAGGACGTTGTTTCGAAGACCCGCCCAACGATTAGGCCAGTGTGTGTTATATTCAACGTAGTTATAACAGTAGCCGTTTTCAATTCCAAAAGGCGACTCAAACGGCGAGTAGCATGTGCAGGAATCTGCGAAAATGCAAAGCTAGAAATCACAAAAGATTAACAGAGACGCACTGGTTGCTGTCCACTCACTTGTCGGTGGCACGTACGGCTGACAATCGTGTCTGCCCAATGTGGCATTATAAGTGGGCACCAACGGAGGCACACAACCGCAAACACCGTACTCACACGTCGCACCATCACGACACGTTTGGTTGTATTGACAGCTACTGCCCACGTTCGATATACAATTGTCCAGGGTCACGTTCATGTGCCAAACACCTGGG
Source organism: Rhynchonema sp. JSB1_4 (assembly GCA_030248065.1). Lineage (NCBI taxonomy): Eukaryota > Metazoa > Nematoda > Chromadorea > Monhysterida > Xyalidae > Rhynchonema > Rhynchonema sp. JSB1_4. The sequence continues at coordinate 7,736 of JASAMV010009210.1, forward strand.
TTGTTGCCATCGGACTTGACGCGCTTTTCTTGACCCAAAAGATCAAAAAACCGTTAGACGAACCATCGGGGCCGCACGTCCGCGTCATCGTGCCCTCATCACACGGCAGCGTTGCGTTCGTGGACGTGTTTGTTGCCGGCCAGTATCCGCTTTCCGGACAGCTCGCGCCTGAAACATAAAACACCTTTATTGTTCAAGAAGAATATGGTTAACAGGAAACCCACCTTGGACTTCAACCGTAAACAACCACCCAAGGATAATCAGAGTCAGAAATATGTGTCTGATCATCATGGAAATTTCATGTGAAAAATGTGAAAACTTTATCTGCAAAAATCACGGCGAATAAAAAGTTTTCAATGAAGAAAGGTGTCCAAAAATGACACTGGCCTTTGCTATGCCACACAAACATCAAAGTAGACGGTCAAGGTGTGTCATTGTCAAAGTCGTGCGTCATGGCTCTGACATCATTCCGTCATCTTTCCTCATAGAATGAGAATTCATCACAGCATTCAGCGACTGGTTGGACCTTGGGCACATGGGTCACATAAATTATCCTCCAATTTCGTTTTCATGGAAAATGACGTTAGTGTGCCAGCTTAACATCATACCGTTTGTTTACGCGCAATTAGGTCATTCCTTCTGGTTCCCTATAGGCCGTGCGTTTCCCGTAAACGTCAGCTGTCGTAATCGAGCTAAAAAAACAAAGGTTAAACGTATGGGTCGCTGGTAACGTCAGATCAAGCTACCTAGTGCACATGGTGTTATTTTTGACGTCATGATCAAGCGCTTATGCATTGGTCCGTTTTGTATGACGTCTGTAGCTCAATATTTTTGGCGGGGTTTCACAACGAGTGGATATTGTATAGTCCGTCCACCAGCTCATGGCACTTTGTGTTGCTGCTGGCTGGTTTGTTCCCTTCCTCCACGTTCTAATGAAAGAGAAATTGAGTTTCCAAAAAAAATTATTTTTGTTCCTAAATTGCTGTTTTTATACAATCGACGTGTTTTATCGATTTTAATTTAATTTAATTTTAAATTTGATCGAATTCAATCGTTTTCGACACATTTTCTTATTTTTTAAGTTTTTTTGCAAAATCGCTCACGCTCAATTTCTCTTTCATTAGAACGTGGAGGAAGGGAAAAAACCGGCCAGCAGCAACACAAAGTGCCATGAGCTGGTGGACGGACTATACCGAGATTTTTGTCATGCAAAAGTAATGTCAGGCTATGATCACAAAAAATAGACATATTTTGGAGATTTGGTCTTCGTCGTCACCAGGTTATAGGTTTTCTAAGGTATTGGTCGCACAATGACTTTATAAGAATTGGTCAAATTTTTTTCCTGAATCGTAAAGAGGGACAGTGACGGGGCAATGACGTTGCGTTGCGTGATCACACACAAAGCATGTAGTAAAGAGAATGTTTCAGATCTGCGGCAACGTGGTTGATCTGCTAGATTATTGTCAGCTGAAAATGTTTTGTGAGACTCACAAATAGCACAGTGGTTAAGAGTGACTGAACGTGAAAATCAGGATTTATTTGATGAATTCTTATATAGGTAGTCATTGTGCGACCAATATCAAATGGTTCCTGTTTGGAACAACGTGTTTAAAATAACTTGAATCCACATAACAGTCGTTTAACCACACACAGAGTCATGCTGAACAATTTTCAATACGATGAAGCCGCAAGCAAATTTAAGCCACTGGAAATGAAGGATTTTATTCGAAACTTATCATAACATATTGAATCAGTTGACGGAAATAAAATATACTGTCAATAATGGTCAAATCAGAAGGTTATGATAGCACAGCGCTGGTTTGATTGAGAAAAAACAAGTCATTGATTGAATGGACACGGAAATTCTTACCACAAAGTTTTTTTGATTGAATGGAAGATATGCGGAGTGAAAACTAAACGGCAAAAGCTCAAGTTTCAGTAAAGTCGATTGCTAAGTCTCATGACTCAAAATGTTTCTGGATGAAAACCACAAAGAGCAACAAGCTACGACTGAGGCAAAACCACAAAAAAAACGAAAAGAGTAACAATAGAGCGAAACCGGTACAACGAGGCATCAAAGGAAAACACAAATAGCACAGTATAGTTGGTATATGTATACATACTGTACAAAACACAGTTGGCCTGCCTTGAATGCAGTTTTACAATTATAAATATAATAACCCTTGAAGGAAAACATCATTCGTTTTCTCTTGCCAGTCATCATAGATCGACAATCACATAATCGGTCGATGGAATATCTTCAATGGCTAACAGACGGACTAGAATTATTTGGTCAATATAATTATATGTCCACACGTCTTAAATCGAAATTGGAAATGAATGTTGAATAGCGCGCAAAAGCACAACCCAAAAATAATCTGTTAAACAATGACATGGACGCAGATTCAAGTTGGTCGGCCGAAAGAAACGGATAGTGTTTAGCATCAGTAGAAGCTCAATGAAGATTGAATCACAAGATATGCGAAAAAGCCATGACGGTAATAGGCTAATATTACAGTTGTCAAGTCAAGTGGTCAAATCACCATCGTCAACTCATAGCAGCCCCAAATGAGCGCAAGAAATAGTACATGGCATTCGAGGTGAGGTGACGATTCTACAATGTGAGTTCACCAAGTGATTTGACTACATGAGTTGACCAGTGTAATACAAGCCTGATAATTACTGTATACATTTACGAGTCCAATGTGGTCATGGAACACACAACACCACAGAAACATGTCAGCGAATCTGGACTGGAAAACAAATTAGTATCAAAGCATCACAACTCTTATGATTAATACATACCTATGCTTCAAGCACTCGTGGTGTCAGTGTGCTGCATCTGCTGCATCATCTGAGCGGCCAACGCTGCTTCTCCCCAAAGACGAGCATGTTCGGATCCATTGCCGGCGGCTGCCGCCAGCAGCTGTTGCATGTCCAGACCAGCGCCAGCCTTGTTCGCCGCGCGGATGCTCGGTTTGTCGACCAGACGACCTCCGACTACGAGCGATTCCGGCTGATCCGCCAGTTCACCATTGTCTTGCTCTTGCTCGGATGGAATGTCGGCATCGTGTGTCGCGGCGGCGACAGCAACCTCGTTGATTGCGGCTGCGATTTTGGCGGCGTCCACGGATGTGTCGGCTTCCTTCGCGGGCGATTTTGGCTTTGACGAACTACCACCACCGCCGCCGCCGCCTGATTTGTTCGCGCCACCGGATGCTGCACTTGTTCGATTCGATTTTCGTTCTTTCACCTTGAAGATGAGCAAAAAGTGTTAAAATATGTAAGTATTACAGTGAGTTAACACCAAAAAAAGACATGCACCTTGTACTCCAAGGTCGAATGCGGCACTCCATAGAATGAGCCCGCTCGGTGCACGCTCATTTCGCCTCGTCGCACGGCGTGGACAGCCTCGTCCAACGCTTTCTTGTCGTACTTACGGTATTGGCCGCGTTTGGGGCGGATCTGGGAATGAAGCAGGTTTGACATAATCTTAGTCGAGAGCGGATAAGTAACGGGAGACATCAAACTTGGTGATCGGTCCGGTCCGGTCTTGTTCACGCGACTGTTTACAGAAATGATATTGCTAGCTTTACTAATGCCACTAATTTCGGCCAGCGTGAAAGTTGTTCCCCGACCTGAAATGAACAATTTTACGCTGATCGGAATTAGTGGCCGTAGTGATTCTCGAAATACCTTTTTTTAATGCAGTAAGTCACGCTAGCAAGGCAATACCGGACCGTGCTGATCATCAAGTTTGAGGTCACCCAAACCGTGTGTTTCCTCAAAAACTCCTCCTCCACCTTCTGTTTGTCATCTTCAGTGCTGTTGCCCGACTCTCCAGCTGGTACTTGCTGGTTGCTGTTGTTGTTGCTGTTCGCATGCGCCTTTCGTCTCGAGCTGCTGCTTCCACCCCCGCCTGACGGTTGCTTGATCGTAAAATCCAGACCACACGGATCTGAGCTCGGGTTGGTCGCGTTCCCATTGCGATTCACAATCATCGGCGATTGCAGCTTGCGACCCGCCCCGCCGAAGAGGCCCGAAGAGGACAGACTGCCGTCCAACTGGTCAAGGGGATCGTCGAGCGAGACACCTTCGTCGATTGAGCTGGCGCCACTCGGCGGGGAATTGACGCTGGAATTGTCAATGTGTAAAATCTACATATTTAAACCTGAGTTCGGTAACCGTAGAGCTCAGGCCCATGTAAGCCATAACGATTGAACGTGGGCTTAGTCTCAAACCAAGTTCCTCAAAGCAGATATATGAAACATTAACCAACCCGTTCCTATCGTCAGTTCCATTCGGCACGCCATTGGTCAAATTTGACAGTTTCTCGGGCGCGTTGCTCTTGCGCGATCGTTTCGGTTGCGGCGGTTGTGGTGACGGGAGGGCACTGTTGCTGCTGCTGTTGTCATCCAGCAGACCGGCCTCCAGTTTGTAGATCTTGTTGCGCAACGTCGAACGGGGAATGCCTGACGTTTCAAGCCATTGTTTGATTTCGTACATAGATCTCTTCCCACGACACTTTAAATAAACCCAACCATACACAACGGACGCCCTTCGCGTGCCCAGTTTTCCAGCTCTTATGTCCTTGACGGCGCTATCGAGATCCGACTGTGAGTACGTTTTCTTCACACCGCTGCTGTTTGACTGCGACAGGTCAACGGGATCGCTGGAATTAGGAGACCCTGAATGAAATGGATTTTTTAATTACCGAGGAGAACGTTACCTCGGACTCGACGGATAATCGGCAGGCTCCGTGTCGAATGATCCGAGACCGAGTGATGTTTCAGCAATGATCTTATCGATCTTGCTCATTCGCGTCTCCTTTACGCTCAAATCTAAGGGAGTCTCTGTTTGATTGGCCGTCTCTCCCTTCGATTCTTTCTTTCGATGACTTTTACCGGAGGATTTCTCGGATTTCTGAGGTTTCGCTGGTTCCTCGGACATGTTTTCGGTCTGCGGCGTCTCTGAGTACTTTCCAGTGGCGTTTTGATTTGCCTGAGAGTTTTGGGACTTGCAGTTGGGGGTGGATGATGTTTGGCTGTCGGCTCCGAAACCGGACAGCAGATTGCCACCACTTGCCGCGGCCAGCGACGGGTTCATCATTGCAGCCCACTGCAGTTGCAACATTTGAAGGTACGCCGCTGATGCTCCTGTGAACAAACCAGTAGTTTCGCAGTGATACAGTCTAATCGCGTTCAGATTAAAACCTATTTTTTCAAAACATATTGTGGAACATCAGCTACTATAGCTGACATACGCATGACGTCTACCTAATTTCCCTGATCATTACACAAACCAAATACTCCCGAACAATACAGTTCCAACATATACGTAGCTTGACACGATTTAATGCATCTGACCGTGCAAAAATCGTGGCCCATCCATCAGTGGTCGTAGTGTTTGCTATTTTTTTTTCAATACAAACTTGATAATACAGTAGAACGGTCCACCGACTAACCATAGCCTCCCATCATTGCGGCATAGGGGTTGATGGCCAGATACGGGTTGGCAGCGGCTGCCATTGCGGCCATGCCCGCCTGAATGTCGTACTGCGACGGTGGTTGCGCATCGTTGTTGTTGTTGTTGTTGAACAGGAAATCAAAGTTGAGCTGTTTGTTCGCCGACGTGCCGGCGCCGTCGGACGTCGATGCGCGTTTCTGTGTTGATTGTTGATTGCCGAAATCGCCGTTTTCATTGTTCGCGATCGGTTTTGAATCGTCCTCTCCGCCGTTAACTGAGCTCGTCGAATCCGCTGTTTCGCTTGAGGCCTTCAAAAATAATAATCTTTGATTAAGGTCCAGATCAGAAAGTTTTAATTTGGTGACACTTATGTATATCAGTTAACCATTTTGTCGTCAGCAATCTTTCGCTTTCCGCGACACACCGGGCAATTCTCGGTCGCTTTCCAGTCGATCGGCGAGTCAGCGTTGGCCGAGCTTTCGGTTTTGCCTAAATTTATTGCAGCTTTGTGTTTTTTTGGTCGTGCGTACAGATTTGCCAATTTGGGAAATATTTCGTTACTGATCAACTACATACATAGATCACGTTGCGAACCTTTGTGTTTCTTGCGCTTGTTGTCCTTGTCAATGAAGGGCGATATGTGACGCCAGGATTTCGATTCGGTCATTCGTTTTGCCACGCATTCCAAACCTGAAAAGTCGAATTCTGCACATTCACATTAAACCAACATATATTATTATTCCCATAAATGTATAGCATTGCGTTGTTTTATAATCATAAGATCATTGTGATCAGCCCTCTCGCAACGTCACTGCATCCACATGACACCGTCTAACCGAGAGCTCGGTTAGCAACGAAAACACTTTCACTGCCGTACATAAATGTAGGTATGCAAGGCCAGGTGCACACATGCCTAACTAAATTGCAAAGTTACTTAACTTGAGTCACATGCCCTTCCCCGTGTGCTGCCGAAATATAATCAGTCTGCTCTCTCTCGGCTACTGCCACGCCACATAGACCACAATTATGTACTTTCATACAACACATTTTAGTCGCTAAGACACTGGACGGGAAACGTGTCTCTCTCGCCTCTGTATATCATGATGGTTGCCGAAAGCTTTGGCTTTTCGGGGGCAAAGTACATAGACGTCTAGTCTGTGCTTGACAACTTGCGACAAATGGTAAGATCGAATGCGAAAGATTTTTGCAAGTTACAGTAGAGCGTATGGGCACTTTTCGGAACAATTTTTTGGCGCAAGTGTGTGGTGCTGCGCCCGATGCAATCGCAAGGTGTCTGGTTCAGTTTCGTGTTAAGGTGTTTCAGCCATAGATCGCCGGTGACAACAACAGGAGACCGGGTGGGCCACACATAGTTTTATACCGATCGAGCGAGCGCATAGACATCGTCTCAGCTCAGTAATTCATCTGAAAGACATTGGACCCACATGGCCCGGCCGGGGCGTTAGTCAAATTCCGGTGGTGTGCTGTAAGTATGTATATGTATGTCTACGGTATGTCTTGCATGTACATTACCTATAGTGCGCGTGTGCAAGGTGACAACGGACTGCTTTTCGGCAGGCGACTGCTGGCTGAAATTGGCCCCAACCCGCCACCACCACCACTATACCCAAAAATATGTGTTGATGCAAAAAGGTGCCGCGAGAGCACCGGTAAAAGCACTTTTGACTGCCCCTGCCCTGCGCCAGACTCTTTAAGCAACTGAACCCACCATACCGTACGGTAGCTATATATGCGTCAAGTATTTATACTCAAATAGTGACATATTCATTCGGTTATGTCATTTTAGGTGCGGCTGCGACTTGCTGCTGTGCGCTGAAACACAGAGCGCACGCGACTTTGCGACCAAAATGTCAACGCGCGCCCTAAATGTGGCCACGCTTGGCTTACGGTATACACATGCACTTTTCGGCGGGCCCTTCGTGTGGTTTTAGAAGTGCGTTTTATAGACACACACACGTATATTGATGTGAGTCAATATAATTCATGCATTTAGCCCGGTATACATATATGTGCCGCTAGGTACACCGGTACCTATATTATGCAACTAAGGTGTACGCACTTCACTTTCCATGGTGAGACACATACAGTGGAATGAGCGTTTTAGCAAATTTCACTTGGGCCCACAACCAGCCGCGCAGCTTTGGTTACTTAGTGCCTTAGCCCGCGGGTCCGAAAGGTGGCGTCGCTTATATCTCAAAGGCACTCATTAAAGCGAAAATATGCCCACATGCCGAGAGATGGAAAGAGACTGATAGAGATAGGTAGGTAGCCAGTCATGGGTTACCTGAGACGGCCAGCCTAAACTAGCCACCTAGTCCCAGGTGCATGCATTACGGCGCATTTTCGTGTTTAGCTTAGCACCTGCCTAAATGTGGGATAATCCACAGGTAAACTACAGTACATTTCCACTCACTTGCTATGGTTTAGTTGATGATTACATAGTTAGGCATGAAGGTATGCCTGTGCACTGTAGCCCACGCAATAAGACACTATTTGGCTTGGTTCGAGAGTTTGTTATTGGTACGTTTGATGAAAGGTACCGTATCCCTGCGCAAGACCCCCGCCAGTTGAGAGACTTTGAAGCCCGAAATTGTGCACGCATACACCCCCAAACACCTAGAAACACAAATACACACTCAGGCAAACAAAGTGATTAGTGTTTGGTTGGTCCGCCGCACCCAAATTGAGTAATGAGGCAACATTGAAACACGCAAAACACCAAAGTTTGCATATTCGGCAACTTGCGGTTACACATTCCAGGTTCCCCAAGTTCAAAGGTTTCAGTACCACACAACGTGCTGCAAACCGAAATTCCGAAACCTCTCCCTCTTCTGCTCATCGAAAGGTGAACATGACGGACGGAAGCCCGACGTACGAAATCAAGTATTCATACCTAAAATTCATGAGCTTTTGTCTATTTATGATTTGTGTAATCAACCGTTGGCACAGTTTGGCCGTCAGACAAACACGCGCCACACAAATATATACACCCACAGAGAGTGGCCCAACCCAAACCAAACTCATCTTTCAAAACCTGGAATTAGCGCTCCACGTGCTTACGTTGTGTGGCAATGTTTGGGATGAGGCTCATTCCGTATTCATGATCACACACTCATGCACACACACTCGCAAACAGACTCAAATGGTCCGGGGACGGTACCTCATTCTGCGACAATACCTCATGTGCGAAAAGACCTCATGCTGCGCAGTACCTCATGCGCAAGTCGAAAAACCTCATGCTGCGACAATACCTCATGTCATATGGAAAAGACCTCACGTGAAATACCGTACACCCTCATGCAGTGTACTGGTTGCCATGGTAACCAAGGGCAACATGCACCCAGTAGTTGCACGTCACGAATGCAATTGAATGTGGAGTTAGCTTGGGGTGCTGGTTTAGCTCGCGCCCGGCGGTGAAAAACCACACCTTTTGCCCCTCTATAAGGAGCTTGTTAGTGGCAATGCGCGCTTATGGGCACTTGGTGTCCGTCTATTAGAAGTTTGATATACGGGCAAGGTGGCGGTTGCTACGTGAAGTAGACACTTGCCTGTCGTTCGTACTGATGTTTCATGGGCACGTTGAGCAGTGTGGCGTGTTTCACAGATGAATGATACAAAACACGATAGAATAAGCCGTTATAAGCGCACAGTACACCAGCGCGAGGTCATAAGGCGCCCCACTGAAGCCAAGGACCTTCAAAAGTATACCTCTCTGAATACGTGGCGTCAAAAGGCGGTATCTAGCTGATCATGCATCCATCAAATCAGTGAGGAACGACATACAGCAAAACTGTTGCTGTCGCATGCGATGGTCGTACGACAACAGCTGTAACTGGTACTGCATCCCAATGAATCACGGTATAACGTATGTACGTAGCATGGTATTGATAGATACCTGAGGTGATATGTTCAAAGAAAAGATTTTATCGCTTCCGGTTAAAAATCAACAGTTATACCAATTCACATTTTGTTAAAAACACTGGGAATACCTACAATCGAATGGCACCGCAAACGTTAGTTGATAAAGTAGTTTTCTTAGGATAAAAGCAGGTGCAGTACTCAAACAATTCTGGATTTGGAAAACTTTTGAAACTTTAAACACATTCCTACCTCTGAACATGGGCGAATACCTCGGTAAAACGTGAGTTTTTTTTTGTTTTTGATTGTGTCAACAGTAATTAATCTGCCGCAATGCATAAAAGTAGGTATTCCAAGTGTTTTTAGCGATGTGAATTGGACTGTTTATTTTTAACCGGAAGCGATAAAATCTTCTCTACACATCACCTCAGATTGTATCGATACCATGCTACATACATACATTATACCGTGATTCATTGGGATGCAGTACCAGTTTACGCTGTTGCCTCCCGCATGCGACAGCAACAGTTTTGCTCGTACGTCATTCCTCACTGATTTGATGGATGCATGATCAGAGCTAGATACCGCCTTTTGACGCCACGTATTCAGAGAGGTATACTTTTGAAGGCCCTCCTGGCTCCAGCGGGGCGTGAAACTGACCTCGCGCTGGTGTACTGTGCGCTGAGAACGGCTTATTCTATCGTGCTTTGTATCATTCATCTGTGAAACACGCCACACTGCTCAACGTGCCCATGAAACATCAGTACGAACGACAGGCAAGTGTCTACTTCACGTAGCAACCGCCACCTTGCCCGTATATTTCAAACTTCTAATAGACGGACACCAAGTGCCCATAAGCGCGCATTGTCACTAACAAGCTCCTTATATAGGGCCAAAGGTGTGGTTTTTCACCGCCGGGCGCGAGCTAAACCAGCACCCCAAGCTAACTCCACATTCAATTGCATTCGTGACGTGCAACTACTGGGTGCATGTTGCCCCTGGTTACCATGGCAAGCCAGTACACTGCATGAGGGTGTACGGTATTTCACGTGAGGTCTTTTCCATATGACATGAGGTATTGTCGCAGCATGAGGTTTTTCGACTTGCGCAGTGAGGTACTGCGCAGCATGAGGTCTTTTCGCACATGAGGTATTGTCGCAGAACCAGGTACCGTCCCCTAACCATTTGAGTCTGTTTGCGAGTGTGTGTGCATGAGTGTGTGATCATGAATACGGAACGAGCCTTATCCGAAACATTTCCACACAACGTAAGCACGTGGAGCGCTAATTCCAGGTTTTGAAAGATGAGTTTGGTTTGTGTTGGGCCACTCTCTGTGGGAGCAATACGTAACTGAACGTAG
>JASAMV010009212.1:0-142648 GCA_030248065.1 Rhynchonema sp. JSB1_4
TGCACAATTAAAGACAATAGCCGTTTACTTGATATCCTCATCCATGTCCTGGTGATAAATAGAAAAACCAAAGAATCGATGTCTCAGAAAACAAAAAAAGTATTTGTTATTCAAAAGTTCCTTTTTCCACACTGCAGGTAATGCTGGGCAACATCGATGGTCAGATGCAGCCCGGCCACCTTGTGCAGGTGTCGCAATACGTGGAGGGACTTATTCATCTGTTACTCGCTGAAGAAGAGAAGCTGACGCCGCCTAATTCGCACAGGTTAAATGCTTATTTTTATGACTCTGAATTTATGGGAATATACCCATAAGTTTCACACATACAGTATGTACATACACACATTAATCAAATGTTGTTTGTGTCAGTTTCTGCCAGCACATGTACCCGCCACTTCGCTGTCCGATTCAGATGGAGGCCCCAAGGATGAATTGAATCAACGTCGTCGCAGCAGCAAACACAGGGTGTGTCTTCGGCATGTTTCGTGATAGAAAACAAAGTTTTTTAGTACGGATACGACGTACGAGGTACCACACTAAATATTGTGCCAGTTTTGTCTTGGTCACGTGACTGGGAATATTTTTAGTTCTTCCCCATGCTACAACCTTCGGCCAGATTAGTTGTCTGGAAACAGCTTTTACACTTGATCGAACTTGGAGAGATAACTTTTGAAATCCTGTTGGAAAAAAGGCAACTCCGATCCGGTTACCCAAGTTTGATGAAACCGACGCGGGAACGCCGTGGCGAAAAAACATAAAATTTCGTTCAGAAAATTTAACCGCTAGCTACGATCAATTACAGTTGCATTCGGACACACCCGTTCCCGTGCCATGTGCGACCGAGTACGATTTGAAGTACGTGATGTTGCGCGTGTCGTTGGATTCGTTGCAGTTGACCATCCGCGAACGATTGTCCTGCGTCAGGCTCGCACTCGATCCGCTCAGAATTGGTGCGTGGCCTGATTTGGCAAGGAAACACTGTTGATTGAAACAGCTTGGCTGACGTGTCACTGCAGAAATGAGAAACATTGTCCGTGTGTCGTTTGACCAAACTGCGATAGTTGCACTTGGATTCAGTTCCAGCTGTTTCAAGATCTCGCTGGAGCCATTATCAGTCAGGTCCAGGTGGCCAGCATTCACGGTTTCACGCAACGTAGTGTTTGACTTAGGCATCTGGTTGCATCGTCCAGGGAGAAAATCAGGCACATGAAACGTGACTCCATCCATTTCGACCCCACAACCATGCAGTATGCCAGGCATTGTTGTAATCACCATTGTTACGCAACTAATCGACATTCCCACAGGTGTATGCAACGTCCATTCCACAGCCAATAACTGGGGCATCAGTGTGTGCGTGCCGCGTGTGTTGGTGACACAGCATGTGGTCGATGATGTCGACAAACCGATGGTCTGGCTGTGCACGGGACATGTCAAATTGGACGGTTGGTTTGTTGAGAACGGCTGATTACCGGTGCTACTACACTTGTGAACCATGCGTATTTGGAGCTGAACTTGGTTTTCCGTATGCACTTCGTTAGCCGTGTTCTGACTAGTTTCGTAGGGGTGGCCGGTAGGATGAAAAACAAATTCATGGCAAAGAAAAAAGGTAAAGGCAAACTACACCAACATGAGCTCGATTTCGCAGCTGGCAGAATAATGAAACATTCTGACGTGGCTGCTGATTTGGGAAATGTTACATGCTGAAGAATACAAAGTGGAGCATGATGATTTTCTCTTTGTATTCGTTTTGAGTACACACCCCACCACCTTCGAAGTAGGGCTCGTGTTGGTGTAGCTTGCCTTTAATTTTCGAATTTGTTGCACTTGACTTATTTTGCTCATAGGAAAATGTTTCACTCATTGCTAAAGTTCCTACGCCCGTTTACGTTGAACACTTGACCAGCGCATGAATTTCCAAAAATAATACCATCACCAATCCACATGACGCAGTTGACTTCATTGCAGGCACGCGAGTTGATGTTTCACTGCCGATGGGTCGCAACGTTGGATCGGACAAACGTCGGCTCAGACATGAATTCATGAAGAAACACGATGCACACAACAAAAGGCTGATGTTTGTCTGGCAGAATGCCTCCAGGGACTGCGGCTGTGTGGGTGAGTGCATCAGTGGTAATTACGTGGCTAACGGTAGAGTGGGGATCAACACAGGAAATTTTGGTGAAGCTGAGAAAAACAGAGATAAAGCAAAACACAACCCAAAAAACAAAACACGCCCAGAAAAACAACGAAACAAGCAAACCGGCCAGAGAAGGCAAGACAAAAAAAAAAAGAGGAGCAAAAACAAAAAAAAAAAAAAAAAAAAAAAAAAAAGAAAAAAGAAAAAAAAAAAAAACCCCCCCCTTAACACTGGTTACGTTTCACTTGTTAACATTTATCAAACTATCAGAAACGTACGTAACTTTTCATCGAAACATCACAGGTGGAACGGAATTCTTCGGTCGTGACTGGCTCGGCTCGGACTTCATGTCTCGACCGGGCTCGCGTCTGTGTGTCACTGACGTGAAACGAAACATGGCACAGCCGGGATTCAATCAGAGCATCATTCATGCTGATAAACCAGGTGTGCACTTGTTTGATGCCTATTTTATTTTAGTAGGGTTTCACGTCACTAGCATCGTGGAGTTCAATTTGATTTTCAGTATATGTCGACACTGGGTGGGCCGATAAACAGATGCGCACTGCCTCCGGTATGGGGGACAAGGGCAAGACCAAACAGCAAGGTTGGAAAACTATTCTATCACCATCTATTTGTCGCCCGAACCTGACCTTTGTGTACCACACTTTTGAGGATTGTTGATGACACACGTTTTGACCAGCGTTGAGTTGTTTCCCCAATCAACAGCTTTTCTTTGAAAATATCAAGTCACTATGGATGGACGCGATGTAACCAAAACAGGCACTATCCGAGACCAGTTTATTCGCAATGACACTTCTTATAGCGAGTGCGGATCTGCGCCGAGCCAGTTGCACGTCGAGCGCCGATTCGTTCCACACAACGGTCGAGGAGACGCTGGTCAATCTCTATTCGCACGTCAATCGGCCATTGCTGGAGTCGGCACTGCTCATGTCGGCCTACAAGCACTATCTGTGCCAGAACGACTATGCGATCGGGCCGGGCGTCACGCACATGACAACCACACACGGCATCAATCCCATTGTGCTGTGCTCGGCTGTGAACAACACCAAGCAGAAGGGCGATAATAAGCAATGTGAGTGGGGAGAGGGTTGTGTTGAGCCTTTGTTTTTCGAGTCACATCAGTCAATTGGTATATTACAAACAAAATGGAGTCCGCCCTTTCTATCGTGACCCTCGGTATAGTGGAACCCACTGGATAGATTATAGTGACAAACTTATAATACTGTAATCGATCTTGTATCTTAAGCTCGACAATAGGTTGTTTTTCTCGTTCTCTGCGACGGTACCTTTTCATAATGTTACCAGAATGTGCATCCTTTTCAGCACATGCCCCCGCCGATCGACGCCAGTCCGCGTCGACTCCACTGGGCGATTCGAATAATAGAGGTGGGTGGATGCGAAACAGCAAAATGTAGCCAAAAAGCCGCATCAATCAAACTGGTGTAATTTTTTTATTATTTACACGTACACGTATTGTTGTTGTTGCCGTCACAGGTTCGCTCGAGGTGCTCGGTTCGCTGGCCGACCGTTGTGACATATTCCTAACGCCACTGTCCCTCGAGTGTGTGCAACGTGTGCTGAGTGCTGCTGCCAAACAATGGACGCGGCAACATCCGTTGTTCATTGGTGCGGCGGGGCATTCGCTAAATTTTTTTTTGTTGTTGTTATTAATTATTATTGTATGTTAGGATTTCTTTTTTGCAATAGTTCTTTCCGCATACAACCCCCCCCCCGATTTTAGTGCAACAATTGTTCACGCGATGCAGTTTCGGTCAACACGCACAGCCGCTGATCAGGAAACACACGGACGCACAGAAGAACATGTGGAGGGTGCAGGTATTGTCTTCATGCAATAGTTTTTGTCACACTTGTTTTGAATAAGACGAGACTCCAACGTCATTGAAGCAACGTGTAACCTGTCGCACTTTGTCGGGCTTGTGAAACATCTGCGTAGTCGTGTCGTGATTTAGATGTTATTTCTATTATTATCATGAAATTTCTTCATTTAGTCTACGGTTTTTATTGTGGTGTTGAATTCGGTCGCTATAAATAACCTTGACTATGTAGAAGAGTAACCATCAGGTTGACAGCAGATTTTGGGTGTCAAAAATCCTTTAAAACATATTCACTCTCATTGTTAGGGTTGACCATGGTGAGGGTGCAGTGTAGTGTGTTGGCAGCTCAATATTTGCCCACATACAATCATCCCAGTTGCATCTCACTCTCCCGCACACGTCACTGGCGGTGTTCCAATGCGGTCTGGTTGAGAAGACGATATCATTCGTTGATATGGAGAAGGCCGAGTCGCTCGTTCGACCCTCGTTGTTGTTGGCCTGCACGGATCACATTACGGTGGCTGCCACCACGACAACAACCGCGGCACAACAACAACATAATGCGGGCACACATGCACAACAGGTGCGAGAATGCGGGGCTGATGCGGTACAGTCTATCTTTTGCACAGTGACACGTTATTTTCGTTTGCTACAAAATAAAGTATGTTGGTTAGTAGGAATAGCGGCATCTTGGAAACCAAATTATCGCTGAGACGTGGGGACTTGGATTTTTGCTCCATGTAAAGGGTCACTATAAAGAGGGTATGCTGTAACATAGTTTGACCATGAAAAGTAGCTATAAAGTGATGACCGTTTGTTTGCATGTGTTTTTCCTGCCGTCCGGTGTCTGCGAGCCAAGTTTGCGTTCATAACCAGATTAGTTATGACAATGCTATCGTACATTCACGTTCACAGATTCTGATGGGCTCTTCTGATACATTAGCTGTTTTCTCAATTGAATGACCGTTTTTGTTGCTTTGTGTTTCAATATGATCAACTTTTCACTTTTCAGCTCCCCAAGTCCATCCAGCAACCGCCCACCGAACAGCTGTTGTTCCGCATCTCGGCCGGCGATATGCACGTGCGGTTCTTTGAATTGGCGCCAAAATCAGCCCTGAGCGACACGGGCAACATTGGAATCTCGAAGGAGACAACCAAGTTCAAATGTGAAACCAACTGGAAACAACTGGCCTTGCACAATAACCATCATCTGCGATTGGTGATAGACACATTGATACAGGTTGGCAATAAGATGAGCACGGAAGTTCGGAAGGCAGAGGCCAGGCGAAACAAAAAGCAGACACCCAAAACCAAAAACAAAAAAAAAGGAAAAAACGGGAAAAAAAAAAAAACAAAAAAAAAGACCGAAAAACCCCCCCCCCGCCCGCCCCCCCCCCCCCCCCCCCCCCCCCCCAAACCCCCCAACGGCACTAGCGCCGAACCCCATCTACCATCTTTGGCATGTGTTCGCACGGCTGATCCCTCGTGACAAACGGTTGTGTGCCACAACTGGCCAATCAGCAACATGTTTAGATCGCTATAGTTAACGAAAATGTTGTTCCCAATCAGTTCACTTCATTGAGAGTAGAGTGTATCGGCTTGCTGTTTACAGGGTGCCAATCTGACAGCCACACGCCCACTGGAATTGGCCGACCTCTTGCCGGACACCAGTGGTGTGAACGTGAAGAAAGATTTCGAAGCACAAATTGCGTTGATCAAGGCTAGGGAAGCCGCTGTTGGTTCGTATATATAATTCTTTAGTTTTTTGGCATTTTCGTTTCATAAGATTCAAGTTGTGTTGTTTTCGAAACTGGTCGGTGGCGTGTGACAACAGTGCTGTTGTAGATCAACCGGTCATATGCATTCTATGTGCGAAATGTTTCTCGTTTTTCACATGCATCGTTGGTTACTACAGCACGAACCCCGACCGGCACGCAGCTGACAACCATTAGCGAGACGACGGGTGCTTCGACGCCGAACAAGGCTGTGGACTCGGGCTGGCAACAGGACAAGACATCGAACTGGGCACATGCCGCACTGCATATTGGACTGGTGCAGACGCATTTCGGTACCTTTTTTGAGTTTGATTTTTTGTGATGCGCTCCGCTCCGTTCTCTTTGTGGTGACATGATGGTGTATGATTTAAAGCAGCTGTAAATTGCTGACATGCATACACGTATGTCGTGTGTCTATCACAATCACAAATGCGCAATTGAATGTGCCGTGCCAGGTCTGCTACAACCCCTGGAGTCCATCGGCAGCACTACCTCCCCGGTGTCGATCGTGCCGAGCGCCTGGCCGTTGTACGATCTGTTGGGACCGAGTGTGACCGCGTGGCTGCATTGTGCGCAACGATTGGTGCGTTTCATGGATTTGGGATTTTTCGTTCGTTTGTGGAAGATAGCTGTTTATTTGTTTTTGCAAGACTATTCGAAACAAAGAGGGAAGGATTGACCAAATCATCACACTCGTATCAAACGTGTCAATAGGCAATCTCAAATGATGGTTGCGATGCAATCATAAATCTCTTCGTTTGTCCTGGTTGCGATAATGCGTCAACAACAACTAGATGAGTGCCCTCAACTGTCACTTTCGTTAATTTGAGTGATCGACGTGGTGAATGTTTGCAGACCACCAGTGTGACGTCACTGGCGACGTCGTTCGAAATGTGGGGTCAGTTGTGTCTGGCCAAGCTGCTCACCGAAACCATGGACACGCACGACACGCACATATTCAATCGACCGAAAAGCAAGTTCTCCAACGCAAAAGTCAACGATCGGTTGGTTACCGTGGAGGATTTTGTTTTTTTTAAATTGGGAGCTTTATGCATTCTACTCTGGCATTTAGATATTTGCGCGGCTGCCCGTCGTGTCAAGTGCTGTTGACGTTGATGCGATACGCGCATACGCATGGTTAGAATGGGCTAATGTATAGGCAAACTACACCAACATGAGCTCGATTTCGCAGCTGGCAGAATAGTGAAACATTCTGACGTGGCTGCTGTTTTGGAAAATGTTACACGTTGAAGAATACAAAGTGTAGCATGCTGATTTTCTCTTTCTATTTGTTTTGGATACACACCACCTTCGAAATTGGGCTCGTGTTGGTGTAGTTTTCCTTCAGGTGTTTAGTTATCGACGTTTGACGGTGCCGCCAAGCGACTTCACCGAAGCACCTTTCAATTTTTACGCTAATTGTGAAACATTTTCGATTGTTTGTTGTGCTGTCACAGGCAGTATCATTGGAGAGCAATCCCAACGATTATTATGATTGACAATCCTGACATATCAAGGCGCGTTGCAGGTCTTGACGCGAACTACGAGCACGACATCGTGCAATGTGCGGACGCGTTGCATGACAGTGAACAGCGACGTAAAGCATTGGTCGTGTTGTTCAGGTGGGTTGATCGACAAACAATTATTACTTTGTTTGTGGGCGATTTTATTTCAAATTCGTTTGTGTTTTGTGTCGAACGCGCCACTATGTGGTCACGACAACACTGAATTGAGAGCGTGCCTTGACTCGGCGGCTCCCCATTCACAATATTCAAACTTTATGCATTTGTTCTGGGGTACGCTACCTGATAATCATTTCTTTTGCATTACAACAGTCATTGGCAAACGGTGCTCTGTGCCGAGAAGATGGTGACTGTTTATGACCCGGAATTGGTGAAGCAGCTGAAATCAAAGAAGCACACGTTGAGGTCAGTCAGTTTGTGGTTGTTCGTGCCTTGATGAATCAGAGTAGTCTGCCAATCTCAGTGTGATGTTTCACCACCGTTATATATGTACAGTCACGCCACCGAACGGCCGAGCATGTCGAATGTGACGAGTCCGGCGACGTCGAGTCCCAGTGCGACGCGGGCGTTCGACCCCGAAATGGGCAATAATCAAACAACAACGAACACGCCTGATGCTAAAGGTGGGTGTGTCAACTAGTGATGTGGTTGGTTGGTCAGGTAGCTCGAGCCAGCTACCCAGCAAGCTTTGGAATTTGGGGGATATGGCCGAAATTTTTCACATAAATACCCCTGGCAAAAATACTTTTGCCATTTTGGGTTGCTCGAGCCAGCTAGCAAGCGGTTGGGAGGGGTGTGAGATTTGGTAGCTTTAACTGCTTCCGATCTAACTACTAACTACCGATCCCAACTATTGAATACATCACTATTTCAACTGTGGGTTTTGGTTGTAATGTTGAACCACGGGGGTTGGTCATTGCCTGACGAAACACAGGCCTGAATTATCATGCGGAAGGCAAAACATTTCTGCACTTCACGTGTCTGTACGACAGTTTTGTTGCAATTCAGTACCTAATGTGCAAACATGGCGCCTGCATTATAAACCGACAATATCTTATCCGCACAGCTTCATTTTCTTTTATTTTTGTTTGCAATACGCTGGTGGGGTGGCTGATGTTCGAACTCGCAGTGTGTCGTTTGCTAAATCATGGGCACAGGGACTACAGCACTGCAACATGGGGGAAGTTCGCTATGCTACATATTGCCCACGATTGCAGCAGCGCCCGTCGGAGCAGCAGTGCAGTCGACAGGTATGCGCCACTCGACAACGTCCAAGTATTCGATGCGAACCAGTACCAGTTCCGGCACGGCCAGGTCGGTCGGCTCGATGCAGGGCAAGGACAGACACACTGACAATCAACAGGTAGGAATCGTTTTATTTTTCGTGGGTGTGAAACATCATGTATGAATTACGGTTTTTTGATATTCCGACGTCTAGGGTAGTTTTGTGATTATTCTTGTTATTTTTGCATGGTTCAAAGGTGGCGTCAAGAATCTGGAAAGAAATCCTGAAAAAAAATCCCGAAGAGCGAAAATCCCGAAAAGTAAAGGTGTAAAAACAGATCAAATTTTTTTGTCAGAAGTTGGCATTCATGCAGCTTCGTGCTCAGGTTTGCATTCAGGGTTAGGCTTAGGCTTAGGCTGCCGGCCAGGAAGACCTGTCCACGTCGTAAACTATCCACAAAAACACAACGCCCAGGCCTTCATTCAGCGTTAGGGTTAGGCTTAGGCTGCCACCCAGGAAGACACCGAACGAGAATTTCAATATCTTTGCCCCAACTGATCCATGCCCAAATTATGGACTCCAGCTACATGAATACGAATACCCCATCCTGCACATTAAGCTTTATAATTTTTCCTCTATTTAATTTTTCGATATTTTTGCTTTTCGGAATTTTTACTTTTCGAAATTTTTTTGGGGTTTTTTCGGGTTTTTCGACCCCACCCAGACTAAACGCGCCTGCTACTGGAAACGTTCGAAAACTAGCCCAAAAGTAGATCAGGTGCAGAAACATTTTCCCCTCCGTTAAGAGTGTTTCTTGAACATCAACACTATGTAGCCCCTAATGTTCGTCATTGAACAACAGGAGATGAATCTATACGAATGGATGCGCACCGAGCAACGCAAACGTGATCCATCATCGTTGGCACGTCAGTTGGCGCAGATGCCGCGCAGAGAGTTCGATGCGGACAATTTAATGGAACTGACGTTGGCCGTGTGTTTCATGCCGATATTCAGTGCGTACAAGTTGGAACCGAGTGGTTAGTGTAATGCAGTCTACGTTCTGTGCGGTGACATGATTGCGAGCCGGCATTTTTTAATGAATAATCACCTGGAATGGTAGGTAACACCTTGGTGGTAGCCAACTGAAGGCTAAACAACTGTAGATGCTTTGTTGTTTGTGTTTGCAGGCGTACTTCTGCCGACACTTGATGCGCTCGGACCATTTGTGTCGTTTTCGGTCGACTTCGCTGGACTTCAGGTGTTTTTGGGGTTGATTTTCGGATTGTTGTTTTTGGGAACTGCACCAGATTGTAGCCAGTGATGCGCCGTACGTAATGCAAACTCCGCAAAAGGTTGAGTCTGCTAGAACTCCGTTTATTAATTTGCATTGCTTGTTGTTGTTCTTCAACAAAAAGTCAAAACCCCGTATATTCACGTTATTCTGTGTGCTGTTGTAGGTTGACATAGTCGAACCAAAAGTGCTGCAAACGTTGAACATCGACACCAAACGTATTGGTCATCGCACGCATCATCTGTTGGACGTTAATCCGGTCAGATTCGCTGGTGAAGTCGTATGTAAAGGTGCGGTGCATTCGGTGTATATCTTGAAGTTGATTGCATAAAAGTTAAATTTTGCCAGTTTTTTAATTGTATTTTTTTATTTCGTTTTTGTTGAACTTGCGAGTACAAAGAACCAAAGCAGGTGCTATTGGTCGCACAATGGCTATATGAGAATCCATCCCCCTATTTTCCTGCATCGTCAAGAGGGATTCCTGGCGATTTTTTCGAATTGAACCAGGTTTTGACAAGCAGTTCTTTTCTCTTTCTTTTCCCGCTTTATTTATCGGGAGTGATCAACGTGTGTGTGTTGTATATCGATTTCACACATAAAGCGTGTAATACGTGGCTACAGTAACCCGAGCCCGAACCATTTTGGTTGCGTGGAATTCAGGGTGAAACTTCGGCACACGTGCGTTTCTCATTCTTCTCACTGATAAGAATGCAAAGTGCTTGTCAAAACCTGGTTCAATTTGAAAAAATTTGCCAAATATCCGCCTTGTCAATGCAGGAAAATTAGGGGGATGGATTCTCATATAGTCATTGTGCGACCAATACACTCACACCATTCATAACGTGGGAGAAACATTCATGCTTTGTAAGAGCTATGTATGTGTCTGCCGTTTGCCTCTCCTGCTTAGTATCACATGGCCATGTATCCGCACTGACGATGTCTCGGTGCACCGCGCGTCTGTGACAATAATCAATGCCGTTATCGACTTCATTGTATTGTCTTGTACATACAGGAGAGCGGAGTGACGCGAATCACGACATGCTGCGTACGGCGCATTTGTCGATCAAATACCATCTCAAGCACGATTCATTGCAACTGCATCTGGGCGTGCCGGCAGCATCGTTCATCTATCAGCTGGCATTTGCGCTGAAATGCTGGTGTGACACTGTGGAGGAGTTGGCACATGCACGAGACAAGGTACGGCCGAACAGTCGCTCTGTGCCTTATTGCCCCCTATTTGCATGCAGTAGGGGAGTAACACATTCATGTGGCTAGTCCACCCTTCGTGCATCGGTGGATGGATCAGACCCGATGTTTTGTTTATTGTGCAGAAGAGTAAGTATGAGCCTAACGGCATTCGGGGGCCAAGCAGTCGTTTTTTTGTGTGGAGATTTGCTATGGTGTTCATTAGAGAGCGGGTGACGATTCAGATTAGTGCCATGAACGTGCCACGTCTAGGGTTCAAATGGGATGCCGATCCCTAGGGATTTGTATCTCGAATCCCGATCCCGAGAGGTCAATCCCGTTCCCTAGCCTCATCTAGCCTATACCAACAGAAATATCTGCCTGTGTGGTTTCACAATAGTCACAACACCACTCCATGGACAGCTGCATAGCTAGCGTTCATCTTTTCCATTTGGTCACAACAAGTGATCCATTAAGACAACTGGGTCTTAGATTGACAAACATTGCTCGGTTCTCTTGAAAAAAGAAAAACCACTAAAACGACCATGTTTTGTTCAGAAAAGCACCGCAGCGTCGCGTCACGGCTCAGCGACATCGTTGGATCGCAAGAGCGCCGGGGGCCAAAGCTGGTCGCAGATGACACAAACGCTCAAACGGCTCACCAGTGACACCGATGCGAACAGCAGTGCTGCTGACGGGGAGGGTGCATCTGTGCACGAACAAATGGCTGCCTCGCCCAGGGTGAGATTGGGGTTCCGACAAAAATGTTGCATAGTTTTAGGTTGGAATTGATGTTCCAAGTTTGAAGCTACACAAGAAAAACGGCAGTTAGTCCTAGACAGCAATCAGTGGATTTGTTGAATAAGTATTTTGATCTTTTTCTGACGGCTTTGTGATTGCGGTAGCAACATTGCAGTTCTGCTGAATGGTCTACGTTTTTGTTCCGAAGTGGCGCTGCGGCAGCTCCAAGCCACCGCCAAAGAACCAAACTACCGTAGGCAGCGTTTCGCTATGAGATCTGCACACAAGCGCACATTATGCACTTGATCGTTTGTAGGACGACGACACCACCATCAAACAACACTGGTCATCGCGATTGGTGGCAAAGCTGAGGGATTATGAACGATCCGAGAATCGACGCGTCGTCCTGCAGGTATGCACTGTTGTTGCTTGATGTGCCAAGGTAATTGCCTGATGTGTCAAGGCTGTTGAATGACGTCACTATTTGCAGTTGGCGGCCGAGAGCGACCAGCAATTGTTGGACAACGCCAGCGGTCTGACCACATCGACCTGTGGCGTCGTCGACATACGACAGATTGTGTGCGATGCGACCTTGACTGAATTGCTCATATCGCTGACAATCACCAGACTGCAGGTTTGCTGCTCGTACTGGTTTAGTTGGTCAAAATTTTGCTGTAATTGATGGACGCGCTTTAACTATGTCGGCGTGGAATATCAGGTCATGAGTTTCAAACGTTTCCAAAAACCATACTAACGTGTTGCCCACACTGAGCGCAGTCTGCCCTCAAGTGCTTGAATGGTGAATCGATCGGTCAGGACCCAATCTCAGATTTCGTTTTGTCATGCACTATTCTGACGTGGAGGTGTGGAGGTTCACCATAGTTCACTATAAAGACGACCCACTGTATTTCCTCTTATCACATGGCCGACACCGTCCAACTTAATTTCATCACAAACCGCACCCAAAAACACAACCAACAAAAAAAAAACAAAAAACACCCCCCCCACACTTTCAACATTTGTCATTTACTGAATAATTCTTCCGTCTGATCAGGTGTCGATGTCGAGTCGCATCCGTCAACGGCCCCATTCGTTGTGGAGCGCCAGTGCGGCCGCCGCCAACAGCAAATTGGCAGCCGAACTCGCCATGCCGCTCGAGGGAGAGATGTCGTTCAGGTAGCGTCGTCTTGAAAATCAGGCAATTATTGAGTATATCGAAGTGAGCCTGTTCGCAATACTGCCCATACTGACGTGATCGGTGGCTGGCACTTTTGTCACTGTGAAGAATATTCACAATCCAAGAGCTCAAAGGGCAACCACCCCCACCACACCCCCACTCAAGGTCCTGTGCTCTCAAAAAAAAAAGAAAAAATCCCTACTCCCCCCCTCTTCTCCTCCACCTGTAACATTTCCCAATCAGCAGCCACGTCAGAATGTCACTTCTCCACCAAAACCATCATGCACAAAAAAAAAAAAAATACATGGCTCACTCAAGCACATACTGTAAGAGACCGAAATACAGTGGTATCATCGTTGCAAGTAATCACCGTGTGAGAGTGTTTGACCGTGTTGCGGATCACTATAAAGACGTTCACACTATCCCGTTCCGTTGCAGCGGCGGCATCCAATCAGCGCGTCTGATTCTGTCGCAGTTGTTCGACCCGAGCAACATGACCGAATCACGTACGATATTCAGTCTGGTGATGAAACAGTCGAATGTGCTCATGTCAAGGCTGTTGGTCAAAAAGCAGCGACCGAACACAACGACGACGCATAACAAGGCCGGCACTACTGCTACAACTGGGCAGCAGCAGGCCGCTGGTAAGAATGGTTGTTGGGTGGGACTTAATTGCGCTCTGTTTCACAACGATAAAATCTGTCATAGTTGGGTTTGTACTTTTTTGATCAACCGCAGTTTGTTGGTAATAACTCGTGAATCAGAAAAATGTTTCGACTCTTGCATGAAACTAGCCGATTTCCAGCTGTCGCTCACTGCCAATGATGCCTCGAGTATCATTCAACAAAACAGTAAATCAAAATCTATGAGAACGGAAACGCGCATCTAGTCACACTACGCCAACACGAGCCCGGTTTCGAAGCTGGCAGAGTGGTGAAACATTCTGACGTGGCTGCTGATTTGGGTCTCTTTCTTTTATTTTCGAAACACAACACCTCCGAAATCAGGCTCGTGTTGGTACAGTGGAACCAAACCGAAAAAGCCGCATATTTGATATTATCCTCTCACATTGATGTTCAAACATGCATGTGTGAACGAAGTAACATGACGTACAGCTAGGCCAGTCAAGTGTCAAAAGTGACCCCCATTTATTGGCACGGACATTAGCGCATTGATTCATCAAGGCCATGCAGATACGAGCAGTGCGAGTTCGCGAATGTGGGAAACGAGATTGTTGGCCGAAGTGGGCCCGATCGAGGGTGACATCCCGATGCATCCCGGGTTTCTCCATGACGTGGTGCTGCGAAGTGGACCGCAGCTGAATGAACAGCTCATCAAATTCAATCCCATACCCACACCTCAGATGACCGATGAAGTCATACAGGTGCGCGCCGTTTTTAATTTCTGAAATTGCCGTTTGAAGTTTGAACGGTCAGTACTGACACTAATAAACCTTGGCGGTGACGGTGTTTGGTCTACTTTGTTTATTTCCACTGGAGAGCGTCAGCTTTTGATCAATGAGACCAAATGAGAATATCTGGATGGAAACATTTTGTACGTTTTTACTGATTGTCATTATGCTTGTTTTGTATGTTCCGGTCTTTATGTCGAGTAGTGGACCCCGTGTTGTGGTGCGAAGCGACCACTGTTGAGAAAAGTCCGTTGGCATCCGAAAATATTTACACTGCCCTGTACTTAAGAAGAATTTCACGACACATTTGCATTGTTCAAGCTGGGCCATCTGTTGGCGCGATCTGACAGGTGTGATGTGCTACAGGTGAATCGTCCTGTGACGTCATCGGCGCCGATCGGGCACTACAGTCGTTCGTTGTCCAAGACCGAGCCGATGGTCGAGCTGCATTTCACGGTGACGTTGACGTCGATGCAACTGTCGGCCGCATTGTTGCCGAGTTTGAAGGCCACCTACAAGTTGCACACAGCCAGCAGCACTGGTCGGTGGTTAGGAGTCAAGTGTTGCGTTGAGACTGCAGCACCGTGACCAGTGTAAAAAAATTTGTTTGCTGTATGAAAACGACTTTTACGCTGGTTGGAATTTTTGGGCTCGGAAGTCTATCGCAAATTTGATTAGACTAGATTTTTTTACTTTGGTGTCAGGGATTACCAATACCACTAACACTAACTTAGACCGCGGTAGGGAGGGTATAGTTGCTGCTGTCGGGCAATGTACTTCCTCCATGTTCGAAATGTTTGACTTCTGAATGTTTCGCTGAATTCACATGCGCCCTTGTTGTCAATAAAAAACAGCCAATAAACCTGGCAGTCATGATTTATCCTTGATTCAGGCACAACGGGCGAGGCAGCCAAGTTCGAAGTACAAGTCGAACATCACGCGTTGACGTTTGTCGTCATCGAAGACCTCGAATCCACAGTGCAACCGCCCATCAAGTTGGATCTGCCGAAGGTACGGCCACTTTTTGACTTATTTTTTCTGGCAACATGAGAACGTTTCTTGATATTATTATTATTATTGTCGCGTGTTTTTACATTTTATTTTGCGCTGCAGGTCGTTTTCGGGAGAAAAATTAAGATCTGATCTCCCGTCACTGCGGTCACGTAGCCATCTGTCCCATTCGATCGCACTGACGATGTCCTGGTGCACCGTCCCTCTGGGGAAACAGCACGAAACGTTCGAAGCTCACTGCCAGAAACGTTATTTGCCAGAACTTGCCCAATGCACGTCATGTTTCAGCTACGTGCCGTTGGCGAAAACACGCCCGAATCTGAACCGGAGCCAAAGAAAACGCAACAATCAGACAACGAGCCAGACAAGACACCGACGAGGGTGGAGCGCAAAAGTGGTCATGCACATGCAACGAGCACAGACTCGAGCGCAACGCAGTCAGATGGGAGTGGGGAGGCACAGCCAGCCAAGACACAGCACGATCTGGTGTACAGACAGGGCGGATACGTCAAAGTCGTCGTCTATGTGGGCAAGTTCGAACACACGCTCACCACCGATCTGTTGAATCAGTTGTTGTTCGTACAGGTGAGGTCATTCATTGACATTGGCTAATTGGATTGTAGTTGATGCACGATGAACGCAACGTTGAGCAATATGCTGAACTCATATCGCAATCGCATCGACCCAAACATACAAAACGTGTGCCCTCGATGCTGCACCGAGCCTGACACGGTCGAACATCTGTTTCGGTGCAAAAGCCGACCCGTATCCACGAGCCCAATCGATCTGTGGCGTAACCCGATCAAATGCGCACAGAAGATCTGTCGGACATCTTCAGTCAACAATTAGACCACGACAACCGAACGTTGGCAAACAATCAAACAATCAAGCAATATGCTTGTGGGACAACATATTTTTTATTTCTGGTGTTAACACGTGGTTTTGGCCGAAGCTCGTAAAGATGAGGGTGATCGCTGCATGAGCATCAAGCCTTCTATACGTGTATCGTGCGAAACATTTGTTGAGTCTGGGTGACATTGAGTTTTATTCTATGCGGCTGATTGCGCATTCTTAACATATGGCTAACATACGCCCAGTCGACGTCGTTTCTCGCCAAGTGCACCAATCTGTGTGCTACATTGTTACAGTGTACGAACGCATTTTGTAGGAGGCATTCCGTCGTGAGCTGGGCGATATTGTGAACAAGATCGGAGCCGAGCGCGTTTCGATCGCGATACCGAAAGCGCAAACGCACGAGGCACGCGGCACGACGTTGTTGTACGAGATTGAGGTCAAGGGTGAATCGCGCAGATGCATACAGGTGTGGGCTGGGCTTGGTTGCAGGCATGAACCATGGACAACGTTGCCGCTGTGTAGAGTGTGACCCACTGTGCTCGAGCTTCTTCTACAAAAAGGATCTTCGAGCACAAACAAACTGTGATCGGATCGGTCTTGATCGGGCAACGTTTTCTGGTAATGGCATAAACTGCGGTCCGCAGAGGAGTTGTTTAACTGTCATAGAGCAGCTTTTACGCGGGTCTAAACTAGTGGCACCGATAAAAACATGAACCGAGAAAACGGAACCGAATCGATCACCCAGTTTGTACCAAATTTGCATTACATGCATAGACAGGCGACCAATTTGCAGATCACGGCCACCACACCGACGCTGATTGCGGTGCGTTTAAGTGTGGACGAACTGCACTGTCAACTGACGAACAGATGGGTGCAGAAATTCAGTGACAAGACACGGGGCGAACGGCTGTTTGGCAAAGTGCAGATACAGGTAATCGATTCTTGGGAATAGTTGAGCGGGGTAAGCACGTTCGCAACTAGGCGACCTGGGACCTGCCTTGGTCAGGTGAAACGTGACCCACCTTAGGTGAACAAGACAGATCTGATCCGATCTAATCTCCCAATTTTATATTGTTATTTGTTATCTGCATCTGCCCCCGATTGCAGCTGAGCCTGGCGCTGGGCCAACTGATCAAGACGGCGTTGTACGACGAATGCCCAACCGAGTTCAATCGATCCGCCAATTTCTTCACGCAAATCAACGCCGAACTCGAGAATATTGAGACGAAACGGTGATAATCGATCGATACATGCAGTCGACTCTCTCAATAGTGAACTTCCACATAGTAATTCTCTATATAGTGTACAAATTTCTGTCTCCAGTCTACCATGAACCTTCTAAGTACTGCTCTGTATGCTGAATATTCTAAATAGTGAACAAAAATGTGTGTCCCGGCCCCGATCGGTTCACTATATGGAGTGTTGACTGTAGAATCAATCGATAGTCCATATTTGTTGGCCGTTGTGTTTCAGGGACGAGATCACGTACACGTATCAGATCAACGTCAACCATCCGACCATGACCATTGAGCCATCAGCAGTTGACAAGGCGGTGTTGTTGTGGTTGAATTACAAGTGAGAGCAAATGTTCACAAAATGTTTCGCTTGCAGGACTCATTGAAGCGGACTAATTTCAAAGTCGTTTGTTCCTCAAAGTCGTCTTTCGAAAATTCCTAAAGAATCACAGGAACACGGTCGACTTCTGGAACCAACAGCGTCGCAAGATTCTGCTGAGCAAAAGTGGCGCGCAGCGTGTCAAACCGATGACGTCATCGTCGGTGTTCGCCACCACGCACAAACACACGTCAACACATCAAATGGTGGGCGAAATTGGCCGTGCCTTGTGTTGTAGCAATTATTCTTGCGCGGCCTTGTCGGCCTGTTTTCACAGACGGGCGAGGTGCCCGGCCTCGTCAGTGTGGCGAAATGCCTTCCAAGAAACAACGGATACACCTTATTGCTCGCGTGAAGCATCACTTGCTTGCCTGGAACTAAAATCTAATAGTCCGTTTCGCCATCTGGCGACCATGTCCTGGTACACCGCCCGCCTGTAACAATCGCAAAACTGGCTGTCTTGTGTTACGCCATTCAGATGATGGATGAACCGAGTTGTGCTGCGCATCACCAATTTGGTTGTTTGATGTTTCACCCTCCCTGTATACGTTTGTATTGCAGCAATCGCTATCCCACACCGACACGAGCAGCGGTCTTCGCGAGGAGATTCGTCTGTTCAAACTGTCGGTTGTGAACGGTCTGCGCATGGCCATGCCCATCTGCAGTCATCTGTATCCGGATTACATCGAGGCCGCTGTTGTCATCGAATTAGAGAATACGGAGATCGAGGTGCTGTCCAGGAATGGTGTCGTCAGCAAAGGTATGGCTCGGATTGTACAGTCCACCATCTTTATAGTGGCCTGCTGGATGATGAATGGAGCATCTATACACTTGAGCTGGTATTTTTGTCCCTAATCTGCCGTGTGTTATCCTTACAATTGACCACTCCGTAAGGTGGAGTATTCCTTCCTTATACTGGCCAAAAATGGCTGGTCCCGATAACGCCGCTATGAAGAGGGTAGACTGTATCATGGTGTGTTGCTGTGGTGGTAATTAGCACATTCAATGTGAAGCTGTGCCTTGATGATTCAGGCAGTTTTACGGGTTTCAAAGTGCAGCTGACGGACAATTACGACGAAATGCGTGGCGACCTGAACACGGTTAGGGGACTGTATTCGACCTCGAATCTGCCGCCATCCACTAAACAATCGAATTTCTGCTACTTCCCGCAAGGTGGGTGGGTGGCTCTGTTTGTTAATGTGATTCTGCGTTGCCACATGTTCCTGTGTGAACCTCGTTTTCCGGTTGCAGTTACAATGTATGGTTTGTACACTGAAACCTCTGTACTGTATGATATACGCGGCCAATATTTTTGAGCGCTCATATGGTTCCAGATCGGCTAATAGCTTCTGATTGCCACTATGGCTGATATTGTTCGTACTAACCAAACTATCCGGTCCCGAGATCACGTCACCACAAAAATATTGTGACAGGCACTTACGACATGTACACGACCACAATGGCGCCGCAGGGCAAGGACGAGTCGGCCAAGTGGTTGTTGAATGTTAGATGGAATATGAAAGGTGAAATTGATGAGTTTTTGTGTTGTTACTTTGTTTTTACGGGAGGGAACAAACGACTAATGGACAAACGATAAATGGACATCACAATTATGTTGCTGGCAGAACATTTCGGCGCCGGTTTTGTTTTTAATGAATAACGACCACTAATGTTCCCCACAAAAGCAAGTCATTTGCTTGATAGTCATGTTTGTGTCCAACAAAACAACCATCCCCCTTGCTGTGTCAGGCATGCAGATGGACGTGAACAACCGAGTCGGCAAATTGACATCAATGCTGATCGCGACATTGACCTCGATGGCAACCGACTCGGATGCAGGTCGGTGGTGAAGAAATTGCATTGTGCCGGATTGGCCGGCTGATGAAAATGTCCTTATTGATGTGAGTGGTGCTCGCATCGCAGCCATTTGCTGACGCTGTCCTGGTGCACCGCTCGCCTGCGAGTGACCCCGTTGTAATACAGTGCCCAATGCACAGGTGACGGTATGCACTTGCCGACTGGTTCGAGTCGCACATCGCACGCTGGTGTGTTGGCCGTGATGCCGCACAGGGACGGCGGCAGGATGGATGATTCGATCGTCGGTGGGTACAGCACGAGTGGTCGTTCATTAGAAAGATTATCAACTGTTTAGGGGAACACTTGTGTATACGGCAAATTTGTGTCAAATATCGCTTTATTCACAATATGGAGGATCATCACAACAAGAGTCCGACTGTAGTTGTTAATGTGAGACACACAAACATTATGATTGGGTTGCAGCGCGTGTTGCCGCATCGAAACAATCAGCCGAAATTGGTAGCATTGAATCGAGTGACTCTGTCGGTGAGAATTGTTTTGGTTGGCCTTTTTTGTCGAAATCATAAATTAAATCATTTTTTAATCATGAAGCTTTGGCGTTCTGCTATTCTGCTTTCTCATCTCACAAGTGAGGGACACAAAATCCCTTGATACTTCAGGCGCTGGTGCAACGGACTGGATCGATCGTGAGTTCTCCAAGTCCGGTTTGCCTGAATCACAAAGGCAGACGTGGCTGGAGGAGAAGATGCACGAGAAGGCGACGTTGGTGACGACCTTGCAAGCGGCCAAGGCTGTCGAGGCCACCATTGAATTGGAGCGAAGGAAGCTGCGACAGTACGAGGCCAGTCTGTTCAGGGAGTTCAGGAAAGGTCCGTCCTTGTCGTCAGAATTTGTGAAATTCGCGTTGTTTTGTTGTGATCTTGAAACATCTGCGATGGCATTCCTTGCGTATTCAGGCATCGTCGACAAATGGCGTCAACAAGGTCGCAAGGCATCGATACTCAGGGATCAGTTTGGTGTGTTTGTTTGTTGTGTTCGTTACATGTTTCAGTTGTTGCTGTGCTTTACGTACAACGACCAAATATGACCTATTGCAGAGCTGACTTTGAAGACACACTGAAACATTTTTTGTTCTTTCAGTTTTTATGTCTGGCGTTTGGCATTAAGTCGTAAACGAATAAAGGAAACAGGCTTTCAAATGAGTGCCTTGCAAATTCAGGTCTGGCCGTTGCACCGACTAGCACGTCGGCGTCACGAAAACGACGTGCGCTGGGTGAACGACGTAGGTCGACACAGGGATACATGAGGGGACAGTCGGTTGATGAGACCAGCATGAACAAAGGGTTAGGCTAGGGGTTAGGCGCGTGGTCAGGGGGCAACGTATCATGGTCAGATCGCATGTGTTTTGGTTTGTTTGTCTTATACACCAACTCAGTAATACAAATAGAAGAAAGATAGTGCAAGGAGCATAATTATAGGACCGTGTGCGGAATTTACGGACATGAAAATAAATACAAAACAGGGTCGACGCTGGCGTGTTTTAATATTGAAACCAGTGTTGGTCACGATTGACTTATGTTTCAGTGATCGTACATCAGCCAAGTACAGCATGGACTCGACTGCTGGCCAACCGGCTTCGGTCACGCGACGCGCCGGACAAAGCACATTGTGAGTGTTTGGCTGGCATTGATAGTTGCTCACATGCACTGTAGTGCACCGCCGATGCAGTGAACAAGTGAATGACGATACATGACATTGCCGCTTGTGCTTACTACTTTATACAGTGAATAGTCGATTTCTCGATCCTGACCTTTCCTCATTATTTTTTATCGCCCCACTCGCAGGTCGACCATTTTGTCGCGTGGTTCGAGTGTCGACGCGTGTGACACCGAGACGCATTCGGATGCGGACGACGACATTGATGGTTAGCTGGCTGATGTTTCACGATGACATCATACAAGGCCGCTGTGCCGAACTTACTCATATTTGGCTGCACGGCTGCAGTAACACAGCTCGACATATGCTCAATAAGGCCAAGTCAGATTATATCCGATCACCTAGTTTGTCACACCGACCACAAAGTACTATTACATTGTTGCTTGACTGTCCAGCTGGCTGATGTTTCACGCCATGTGCATAATGCTTGTTTGTGTGCAGATGACGTGGTCGAGCAATCAGCACGTTCGGCGTCACAGCCAACGCCAGCGGTCAGTCAAAAAGTGGACATGTGGTTGGACATACAGATTGACATTGACACCGGCACCTGTACATTCCACACGGCACCCGTCGATGTTGCTAATAAAGAGGTGGGGGCACACTTGATTGCATTGCACACTGTCACAGTGAGGTTGTCTCGAATGCGAAGGCAAGCACTTACAACACCGATTCAAGCACAGGCAAATGCCAGTTTTAATATTTAGTCAGATTCGGACCGACCAATGTAAGTTTTTCGTTTAATGTAAGTATCACACGTTTACGCTGGTCAAAATTAGTGTGCTCATGCTCTAAGACGCAGAACACAATGTGATCGAAGCAAAAATGCTCGCCGTTGTCCAACCATGGTTGGCGCGCCATGCAGCGTGACTGCCTATCTGATGTTTCACGTGCCCAAGCGAATTGCAGTCTGACACATCACGGTCGTTCAACACGTCGGCGTCAGTCAAAACAGCCAACCGACCCGGTTCTGGCTCGGCCACCAAACAACGACTGCGCGCCATGCAGAGTGGCGCACAACCCATCACCAGCACTGTGTTGGTCATACCGAGTGTAAGTCAAAAGTGATTGGGTGGGATTGCAGTGAACAGCATCATTATTTTATGCTTCTCGTCTGATTGAGAACGCAGCAGTTGAAAGATGGAAAGACCGCCACTCAAATGCGCACAATTTGGGCATGTATAATACAGTGTACATTCATTATATCGACCGTCTGTGCAGTAATATCTTTTACAAGAGTGAATAATTGTGGCGATGGTCTCCAATTATATTTACTATTACCACTATGCAGTGAATTTATTCGAAAACGACGGGCAGTGTACGACGTCTCATGCCGCCAAAATAGACGAAACTGTATTTTTTGATCATGACAGGCAGTGCTTCTTTCACTTAATCTTCTTATTTATGTATTATTGAGTGGGTGTCGACGCTGTAAACTAACTAACAGGCAGTGGTTCATTCATGAAATTGTTTGCTCAAGCTTAGCTAATCATACATTATCGAGTCTTCACACATGCACAGGTGAGTGCCCGGTGTCACTACGCGTCACTGACGGGCGCAACGGGGCCGGACAACCGAAATGTGAATGTGGACCGATTACGGGCGCACGGTCTGAACTGGGACGCACAGGCCATCGCCAATGTGGTACGATCACCGAAACACGCGATGATCTATGTGGTCGTAGAGTTGAAGGTGAATATCGTTATTTTGTTAGGTGGGATCGGATCTGGCACTAGACACTGATCGACGCTGATGCTGATAAGCGACAAACAAAACATTTTTGACTCATAGTTATTTACAGATAAGAGATTTTAGTGGTTCAAACAGCAAGCGCAGTTCCAAAATCACGGCTGCGAAAGAGCTATGAAACATTTTGTGCAGCAGCTACTAATGTTGCCTTAGTGTGACGCACGACATGTCTTCAAAGACGTGCACCAGAGCCAGTCACAATGGATCAAGCAACTACATGCATGACCTACAATACAATTAGCCGTCATCTATGTTGCAGTCGATGCCCGACCAAACGACGGTGACTCCGCATCTATTAGATTTCCTCGAACAATCGCTGGAGCCGGTCCCTACAGCGTTCCAGTGGATGGGAGGTGGTGGTGGTGAGTGACATTGTGATTGGTACAAGGCAGGATGGTGCTTCTGCCTGCTTGGTACGAGGACCCTTCATCATTGTATTGCAGCGACGGACGACACGACCGGTGGGGGACAGGAGAGTGGCGCTAGCGAGCCAGAGTCAAGTGGCGGTTACAGCACGTTCATGGACAGATCTGGTGCGTGTCTCGTCACAATGCTATTTGGTTGTAGCTTGCAGCGCTGTTCTTTTCGGTCATTCGGTCCTATTGTATGTGTTGCTCTCGTGCTGGTCAGATAATAATTGGCACAACTGATGGCCTGGGTAAGTCCTTGACCGACCACTGGTGTCGCGTAACATGCAATTTCAGGTACAATATTGGGATGATAAATATCGTTCGATAATTTTCACTATCTCTTGTACTTGATGGGTTCCACTGCATGCAGGGTGACTATAAAGCGGGTGCACTGTACAAACACACAGGTGTGACCGACCCGACGTCGACCACATCCTTTCCGGTCGAATTCCACGTGCTGGTGATTGTGCAGTCATCGAAAATCGTGTTTGAGTCATCGAATGTGCCACAGAAACTGGCAGCTGACTGTGTGCTGACGCTGCCCGAAACGCGAATGGTCGTCACCAACAGGACCAATGAATTGCCCAGGGTTGGCGCGATAGTATAAATATTGATACCTTGCGTGTCAGCCATACTTTGTCAGACATCAAGTGACACAGGTTAGGTGCGTGAAATGTGAACATCGATCCCTGTTGCAAAGTCGGTGCGTTCATCACGCCATCTTTGGGCTAACACGTGTGGTACCAATAAATGATGTGTAGGCGTATTTTTACAAGCCGCATGTTGGTCACCAATTCATACTGTATTCAAATCAATGTTGTTGTTGCAGTACGACAGTATCGACCCGGACGCAGTGGACACGTCGATGTCTGGTGGCATTTTGCTGACCATTTTTCTCAACACGTTCCAATTGGTGATACGCTCGCCGCTGGCTGACATCACAAAGGTGGGCTTTTCATGTTTTACATAGGTTTTTATAAAATTGAGTGTTTATTCCGAACATTACTTGCATCATCCAGGAGGCGCTCAACGTTTCAATCGACGAGGTCACCGTGCAGTTCTGTCGCAGCAGCAGTTTGTTGACGGCCGGCGCAGCGAGCAGACGCGATCTCGACCCGACCGCGATGGTGAGCGAAAGTAGACAGAACGACCGTTTTGCTGTGAATACGAAGTAACAGTCATTCATATGAATCAGTTTCTTTTCAGGTGAACTCGGTGAATTTCCGCGTCTTGGTCGACGTGACCAGCGCTCGATTCTGCTACGATATGCGGCGATTGAATGAATTGTTGTCGTTCCCCAAAACATGGGTATGTTTGGCAAAGTAGATGTTCCATTGAGGTTGCTTTGTGTGCTAGCAGTAGCCTACATTAAACGTCGTCGTCGGAGTTGCGTGTTGGAGCGTATGCGAAGAATTTTGGGTATCCTCAACCATATTCGGATACGCTGGTCATAAACGTGACCGTGCTGCACGACCGGTGTTGCCATCAATGAATAATGCGATGTGCACTGTTTCCATCTGACTGCAGTACCGTCGTGCACTGGTGCGCCGTTTGTTCTTCGGTGACGCGAATGAACAGAACGTTAGTGGCATGCGCAATGCCAGCACCGCCGATCTCGATCTTGATCCGCCCGCATTTGGTGGCACCCCGTCAGAACACAAAGGTATGCGTAGGAGGCACTCGGGATACGAGAATGGTCATATTGACTGGTGTTGAACTGGGTGATTGGTCCTGGCACCAGACGGCAATGGAATACAATTCAAACATTTACTGATGGCCCGGGTTTTGACCAGCGCAAAAGTTGTTTTTGAGCGGGTCGAGATGGCGTGATGTATACTGCCGGTTTTTTATATTTCGTGAAAAAGAACCGAAAAAAACGGAAAAAAACCGATAAAGAACGTAGTGTATAAGGATAGGGAAAGCCCAACTAAGGTATTTTTGACACAGGTATGTTAGCACAGACACCACAGTGGTGCCTATGGGTGTTTTTGATGCTTATTGGGATTGAAATAGTTGAAAAAAGCCACATTGGCATTGCCCGCGCTTGGCCAAAGTTGTTCTGAACAAAAATATTTCCCAACTTCTGTCAAAAATTGGAAAATTTCGCGAAAAAAGACCGATGTTTCCCGGAGGCCGAGGTTTTTTCCGTTTTTTTTCGGTTTTTTTTCACGTCCCAGATGGACCCGGTTTTTTTTCGGTTTTTTTCGGTTTTTTTTTCAGTGAAAAAAAACGGTTTTTTTTCATCCGCCAGTATAGCGTGATGAGTACAAGTCTTTTCAATATCTTTTATCAAACGAAACCATGTGACCGAAACCGACCTATTCTATCACTCCAGTTTCATTCCGTCTAATTTGCAGCTGATCTCAAACGCGCTGTGACCCCACACTCGGCGCACTCTGTGAAACGCAGTGACTGGCAGGCAACCATTCTCACCAATATTTTCTTCCAGAACCTGCAAGTTCAGGTATGATCCGTTTATTGAGTTAGTGATAGCTGGAACAGGGTGCCCTCTTCATAGCGATATGATCGTGAACAACAATTGTACGTATACGGTTGTACAATACACACGCAGCTAACCGTTGGGCGGGTACTGATCGGGCGTCCAAAATATTTAGTCTGATGCAGAGATTCACGATAAGGAGAATAGACCGTATCGATTGATTGCTACTTGTAGGCACACATGGGCAACACGACGATGGGTCAGACTGAATGGATGACGAACAATGCCAGGATGCACACACGCACGCACGTGAAATCGTCAGGTGAGACGCAGTGTGTTGCAAAAAAATGGCTGATTGCTTTTCAAGTCGTGTTTGGCTTTTAGGTTGAATTTTTCCCTTAACGCTGGGTGTCGCCAGATTGATGTCGTTAATTCTCTCTGCATATTTCATGCTAGCCATGAAACATTTTCGATTGAACCGGCACTATTTTGTAGCGCAAGTTCCACTGCGGTCGCACCAGTCGGTCGGGTTTGATGGAAAACTATCTTGGAGACACCTTATCAGGGATGTAGTCGGGGCGGGTTGGGGCCAGCTAGGTCGTTGGGAGGGAGGGGGTTACCCCTTGTATCCGGTATCTTAATTTTTTCACGCAGGGATATCCGGTATCCTGACTTTTTGTCCAGGGGTATCCTGCCCTAAAGTTGTTCCGAAAACCGTAAAAATCGCCCATTTTCACATCCAAAATGCTCAAAAAGCGTAACCCCAAAATGACCATTTTTTGCGCTTTCAACACCGATTTTGCTCGATTTTCCTCTGAAAAAATTGACCTTTTTTGAACAACCCCCCTGGGTATCCGAGATTTTTCATTTTAGGGAGCAACCCCCTAGTATCCGAGATTTTTCATTTTGGTATCCGGTATCCGAAAATTTTGGATTTTGGGTATCCGGTATCCTGACTTTTTGATTTCCCAACGACACCACTGACCATGACGTCAATCAATAGTTGCCTTGTTGATTCAGGCACGCGCGATCTGTTCGCCGAGTTCGCGCTTGACACATCAACGCTGACGGCGGCTGGCGCAGCGATCAGTGGAATGGTGTCGTTGGACAAATTCGCCATCCAGGCCACGCACAAATGGACCAGTGGACTGCCGCCGCTCAATAGTGCACAGGTGTGACAATGGCTGATGTTTCGCTACAATAATGTTGTCCGTCAACCAGCGTATTTGATTCTGCAGATCCGGCTGAACCGAGCCGACGTGCGTATCGACTGGATGGGCAACGCAACGCTGGTGGCGCGCTGTGCCGAATTCAAAGTCAGTCCCATCCCATCCCTTGACCAGTGTACTGTGCATGGCAGGCAGAATGCGTCGACGACTGGCGTCAGTGCTGCGACGACCCCATCCCATCTTGACCAGTGTACAGTTTGACCAGTGTTGCAGGTTGAATGCGTCGACGAATGGCTCCATCCACGTGAGGACCAGGTAGCATCGGTGTCGGTGTGCATCAGTTGCGATTGGACGCAATGCCACGTCATCATCACACCATCCACCGTGCCCGATTTCGTCCGAATGGCGCACAAACTGCAACAATTCTTCAGGGATCAGATGCAGAGCGGTGAGTTCATCGAATATTGCCGGGCCAGGCGTTTATTTCTTTCTTTAATGCCAAAGCACAGAAACATACCGGCGTGCATAAACACAGGGGCATGCATGCATAAGAGTCGAACAGGACCAGCTGCATT
This sequence comes from Rhynchonema sp. JSB1_4, assembly GCA_030248065.1. NCBI lineage: Eukaryota > Metazoa > Nematoda > Chromadorea > Monhysterida > Xyalidae > Rhynchonema > Rhynchonema sp. JSB1_4. Next base: position 27,676 of record JASAMV010009212.1, read on the forward strand.
GTCCATTTTGTGCGTTACACACACGTGTACATATAGGTGGTTGGGCCTGGTCTGGTTATAGTCAATCAACTCCCATACTACTGATAGCACGTGCTAAACACATTCTTGTTTGCACACAGGTATGTCGATGCTGTCATTCCACATTGACCCAATGGCCCGACCGAGCCAACGGTCGCGTACGGACACGACCACCGTGTCCGTTGAGTCGGCATCAACGTGCAGTTCGGTGCAGACCAGTGACGCCAATGAGGATGTACCTGGTATTGGTGGCTTGATTTTATTGATTGGTTCCTTTGTAACTATCATTAGATTTTGTTGATTGATGGGATTGCTGACTGCGTGATGTTTCAGCCAAGTTCTTCCGCACCTGGCATCGCACACTCGATCTGATCACCAACATTCAGCTGAGGGGCGGTTATTTCCCGATGCCACGACAAGGTATGTGTCACATATGACGTCACCAATGGGCATGATAACAGCAGCATTGGCCTTGCTCATTCAGGCACGGTCGTCGGTGGTCATCTGTGGATCAAGGGCGACGACATTGCTGTCGCGTTGATGATGGAGAAACTGACGTATTCGAGTGAATGGGCGGTCGTCAGTCTCAGACAGGTATACGCTGGTCGGCTCACGGGCAATTGAGCAAGACCAGTTTGAGCAAGACCACTTTGAGCAAGAAAAAAAGAGCAGAGCCAAAAGGGCAAAGCCCAAATAAGGGCAAGACCAAAAGGGCAAAGCCCAAATAAGGGCAAGACCAAAAGGGCAAAGCCCAAATAAGAGCAAGACCAAAAGGGCAAGACCAAAAGGGCAATACCAAAAGGGCAATACTAAAAGGGCAATACCAAAAGGGCAATACCAAAAGGGCAATACTAATAGGGCAATACCAAAAGGGCAAGACCAAAAGGGCAAAGTCCAAAAGGGCAAGTCCAAAAGGGCAAAGTCCAAAAGGGCAAAGTCCAAGAGGGCAAGACCAAAAGGGCGACGTGCAAATATCGCATTACAATCAGGGTTGGGCAAAAAACGTTTTTTTCCAAAAAATCCTTTTTAAAAAAAAACGTTTTTTTAAAACGCCCAGATGACCAAAATATGCTCCCCCAAAAAATTGGAAAACGCTCATGTTGGGATGAAAATGTGGTGAAATGAAGTAACTCTATGTGTTCTGAGGCAAAATAAGCGGTGACATCAACATTTTGACATTCGCAGTTTTTCATGTGCCTGTGTGCATTTCTGCACGGTGAAACTTGAGTCAACTATGTGATTTTCAGCACTGTGGCAAAATATTTGCCACCAAAAAAAATAAGTCAACTCAGCTCACAAGGATGCAATTGACCCAAGAAAGCCATGATTTACTCCTGAACGGTATATGAACAAACGAACCGAAATAATAAACAAATGCGCGTTGTGTGCTGGTATAAAATCTTGTGATCAGGGTTGGGCAAAAAACTTTTTTTTTCAAAAAATCGTTTTTTTTGAAAAACCGTTTTTTTTTAAAAAAACGTTTTTTTAAAACGCCCAGATGACCAAAATATGCCCTCAAAAAAATTGGAAAACGCTCATGTTGGGAAGAAAACGTGGTTAAATGAAGTCATTCTATGTGTTCTGAGGCAAAATAAACAGGTTTCAACCCTTTTCTAGCGAGTTGCTAAGATCCCATATCAGACCCGCATCGTGGGACCAACTTTGGCCGGGGTCATCACTGAAAGCCAAACTCCGTATATCGACGTATCTCGACAAAGTAAAAATTGGTCGAAAATTTTTTGAAAAAAATGGGACAAAAAATTGATTTTCCTTGATAATCAGGGTACTTTTCCTGAAAAATCAGGGAAAATCAAGGAAATTCAGGATTTAAAAAAAACGAAAAACGACCCAGGTGTTTTTTCTTTAAAAAAACGTCGTTTTTTTAAGAAAAAACGCCGTCGTTTTTTTTGCCCAACCCTGCTTGTGATCGTACGTCTTAATTCGAATTGCACGTCGAATCGTACGCGACATTTTTGAAATAAGATGTCAATACATTTACCAGGTGGCGTGGCACTGATTGCGACAAATGGGCTTTGCCCTTTTGGTCTTGCCCTTTTGGTATTGCCCTTTTGGTCTTGCTCTTTTTGTCTTGACCTTTTGGTCTTGCCCTTTTGGTATTGCCCTTTTGGTCTTGCCCTTTTGGTATTGCGCTTTTGGTTTTGCCCTTTTGGTGCTGCCCTTTTGGTCTTGCCCTTTTTGTCTTGCTCTTATTTGGGCTTTGCCCTTTTGGTCTTGCCCTTATTTGGGCTTTGCCCTTTTGGTCTTGCCCTTATTTGGGCTTTGCCCTTTTGGCTCTGCTCTTTTTCACTTGCTCAAAGTGGTCTTGCTCAAACTGGTCTTGCTCAATTGCCCGGCCACCACGCTGGTCATACACTGGTCAAACTTGTTGGTCGATACTGTCCGGTTCACCATCTGGCTTTCATGAGCTGAGGATATTTCGAGATTTACTGACGCGTCTGGTTTTTCCGGGACGTTGTTCCAAACAAACATTCTAAAAAAATCTAGACTCTGAATATAATTACTTATTAAAACATAGTCGCATGATCAAGACTGGTCCGATCACAAAGCTTGACACGGGACTTTAACTCGTGATGGTTACATGACAGTGGCCTGTAATGCTTCGTGGTATCAAATTTTGGCTTTCTGCATTTGATTTGCAATCGCCATGGTACCATCACACAACCAAGATACACACGCAGGCGTCGATCTCATTCAAGCCCAAAGCACAATGGATGACGCATGAAAGGAGCAAGTCGGAGGACGATGATGGAATCGGTGAGTGAGTGCTGCGTGTACGCTTGATTAGTGGTGGTCAAAGGGTCTAACGTTTCTTTGCTCATTTGATGTTGTGAAGCAAAACACTGCACTTCCCTCGGCGTTCGCCAAAGGTTGATGCTGCCGGGCTTGTGTTGTTGTGGATTAGACGATGGGTCGAGGTGGCCTGCCCGTTGAACTGATAGAAAAATGGTTCATAACAGATGCCTGGATTGCCCGAAGAGCACCAGACATCCAAACGAACACGTGCGAGTGCGACCAAACCAAACCAACTGCCATACCAACTCATGTCCTGTTCACTGACATGCATGCAGGTGTGTGGTTGGAGCACGAGCTGCGCATCCAGCTGGGTGACCGTGACCGGCCGCCGATCAACAACGACACTGCGACGGACGACCAAAGCAGCAAGGCACGCACCAGGGCCATGTGTGCACAGGTGCGACTGTACGCTGCCTTGGAAACTCAGGCGAACTTGAGACTGACTTGGCTGTTGCAGGCACAACGACCGAAAGGCACGGGTCTGGGCGGACTGAGCGGTGGCAATAAAGCTGACCAATGGATGCAGTACTTGATTGATGGAGTGCTCGATCAGGTCATTGTTTGATTTGTGTTACGCTCTTATTATAATGACTCTTCACACATTATGAGTTTTATTGGTTGTTGTCGTACGCTTGTTGTGTGTTCGCAGGTGTACACGGACAAAGCGTGGCAGACACGCAAACGATTCACTGGTGGCGAGAGCGCAGATGCAGCTGCACTGAATGTGACGAACAAGAAGGCCGCTCACGTCAAGACATCGCCCTTGAAAGTGGGTATTTATAATGCTTCGAGTTACCGGTTTTGAACGATGTAACAAACCTTAGCATTCTAATGTTTCACAGCGTGACTACCGTGTGATGCAACTGATGCGTTTCCCACCAAGTGAGATCACACTGACCACACGACAAAAGCAGCAGGCTCAAAGGTACTACGTGCTACACTTGTCGATGATTATGGTTTTGTGCGACTTCCGGTCAAGATTTTCTTTCTTTTGCATAGTTCAATAAATTTCGTATTTTACACGTTGTTTTCCGTGCTCTGTCACAGCTCGGACTAGAATCTGAGGAGCCGAGAAACCACGCGGGCAGTCGTCAGCCACCCAGCCGCATGCGCGAACGCACAAAAATTTCTAGTTCGGCTACCCTTCTCAGAGCAGAGGTGATTGTATGCTGCGCACGCGCTATGATTAAACACAGGATACAATATATCAGTTTCCCATACGCAACGTAGATGTTTGTCGGCCATCACATAGCCTGGTGGTGTTCCAGGTCATCATCAGTGTTCCTTGTTGCAGCCACAAACACGACGTGTCCTGTTCGTTTGTGTCGACGTTCGACGATCGTGTCTACATACAGACGGACACAAAGCTGTTGTTTGGATTCCTGCCGCAACTCGCCCAGGGATACGCCTATGAGGTTGGGTAGCCTTACACCCCTGTCCACAGATTAGAGCACCCCAACCATTGATTGCAGTACCATCGACTGAAAGAGCAGCTTCAAGCTCAACTAGATCTGATCGTCGAGACGCGAGCAGCCGCGGCCACTCCGGCAACGGCCACGAGGAAAAACCAGCCGGATAAACGACACGGTTAGTTTGGTAGGGGGAAGACAGACCAGCAAAGGGGTTACTATCTTATGTCAGTCACCCTCGTGGTTGTTTTCAAGATCCACTAGGTGAAGTTTGCAGGACAAATATCACTTTGTTGGTAAATGTCGAAAATCTAGTGCACGTTGCTCGTAGCTTCCCCTTTTTTGGTGCAAATAAGGAAGATTATGTGCGTGCGTGCCGGCACGTTGCGTCAGAAACTGGTCACCGTCACTGTAGCTGATTTGCAGCGACGTCAAATGACAAGCAACCGAAACACAAAGAGCAGCAGGCGGGCACATCAAATGAACAGCAACCAGCACAAAACGATGATCTGATTCTTGACCCGCTGCGCACGTACAAATGCCAGGTCTGGGAGGTGAAACCGAAACTGCGATTTCTCGACAATTACGAATGGGACCCGCCTGGTACGTGCGTCTAGCTGGCTGATGTTTCACGCATATTTCATATGTTTAGCTTGATGAACAGTTAGATTCGCGTCCGTCAAGTGGACTTTTATCGTTGGGGATTCGTCGAGATATAATGACAATGACATTGGGGTGCACCAGCGAAAAGTTGTTTCCACACAACTGTTCTGCAACAAAATTGTCACGCTGGTCGAAATGATTTGCATCAATGAATCTCTACGTACCCATACAAAAATATCACGTAACCGAGACCAGACACTATCTAATCCAGCCGGATCACCAAATCTGATACGGCCCTGCTGTCGTCGTGTTGTGTTTCGCAATGGGGTTTTCCTTCTTGTTTCAGGCATCGACGACCTGTTGGAAAAGTTCGGTATCCTCGATCAGCGACACACAATCCCGAAATGGCTACAACGTTTGATGATGGACCCTTGTGACGACACGCTGGCCATGTTGTTGCACTACGACCTGCTGCTAGCTGAGAAACATGCGCCCGCCAATGCTAGTGCCAAAGATTGATATTGATGCATACGCCTTGATAAATCAGGCAACCCACTTATGTACATGTGGCTTATTGCCGATTTGTACTCATTTTCCTTCATAGATCAGGGCAGCAGTAGCTTGCACAGTAGTTCTGGGACAAATGACTTTCTTGCTGTTGTATATTTGTGATACTTTGATTTGGTGTATTGAATTATTGGTTTCCGGGTATTTATGAAGCTTAGCTGTTGTTACAGTAGGTACTTATTGATTGCGAAGAATTCTGAACCGTGCAATATGAACGCAAAGTTTGTCATATATTTTGTTGATTTATATACATACTGCAATTATCGCGAGTGTTGTGCTCTATCTACTCTTTCGTTGCTGCATTTTTCCTCTTTACCCTGCGTCGACGTTTTTCTAATGTTTCGTTTTTTGACTGTTTTGGGCTCAACAGACTATTTGGTGCATTTGCACTGATGATTGCCTGAAGCACCCCTTCTGTGAATACTAGTTGACGCGTGAAAAACTGTTCTTCACACCCTTTTTCTGTTTTCTTGCTTCCTTCATCGCATTCTAGTCTTATTATTTGATCGCTCTGTTGAGGCGGTACAATCGCTAATCTCTGGGCTGTTTTTTATGAAAAGATATAGTGATTTATGGTCAGCTTTTTTTCACATAGTAACCCAGTAGTGTTGTTGTCGTGAGCAAAATGTTTGAAAATGTGTATTGTTTTATTGTAGTTGTGAGCGATTCGATAGAAGAAATGAAAAGAAAAAACTTCTAATTCACTGTTGCAACAATTCACACCAACATTCCCAGCTCACTATCAATTCGACCGTATCTGATCTCAGATTTGGCATCGGGCGCCAGCGAACTCCACAAAGTATTCGTACATTCGTTGATGTTGTTCACGCGTTGACGTAGTTGATTGGGTGATGGCACTGCGTGATTGGATAGCGAGTAATCATTGAACCATTCAACCATCCTTTCTTGACTAACCATTTCCAATCCCCTTCGTTCCCCTGACCCTAACCATACATGTCTCACTGGGTGCATAGAAGCGTTGCAACAGCTCGCTCCCAAGTGCGTCAGTTGGCGATTCGGGGAAAACGCCAAACACTCGATCGTGAATCTGGATTGGGAATTGAATCGCACAAACTGTGCTCTTTGGTTTGGTGTTATGTTCATGTTTTCATATTTGCGTTTTGACCGCTGTTTGATGGATAGTTGCAGCCCTGACCAGGACCAGGCTACCGTTGCCTTGAGGATAAATTTTTACGCTGGTCAAAATTAGAAAACTGCTTCAGTTGTACCCAATCACCACTAATGACAGTCAAAAACTATTCACGAAGATTGGTACCTATGTAATCATTTGTTATCCTGCCCTTCACATGAGTATTCGCTAACCATGATTCCATCCATCCACACTTGCACAGTCCACAGACCAGCTTGTAATGTTTCACGTACTCGTCGCCACATAGCAGTGGCGTTGTTGTGTATTGGCTCGTGTGCATGAATACGACTTGGCTGCACACTGTGTATCACACCATCGGGTCTCAACCACACCGTGTGCACCAGAATTGGGCTGGTGCTGTGAGGAGAAAGATTAGCTGGATTGCGCATTTGAGGTGAAATAATTTCGAGAAAACATATCCAATTACTTCTTGATGAAGCGACGCCTATTCGACGGCGACAGAGCCCATATTTGACGCAGGTACGGTGTGTCCCCTGCAATGTGCTGTTGGTTGAGAGAATCCTGCATGCATCCCTCCACCGCAGCAACAACAACAGACCTCCTTCAATGATGCCCACATAATTCCGGAACATTTCCTCAACCACATCATAATCGCTGTTCACTTCACTCAGCGCAACCCTCAGGCCACGGCCATCTGGCAATCGATAAATGTTGGAATCGGTGATTGGGTCAGTTTTCCGTTCGATTCTCTGAAAACATGAGAACAATTGCAGCGCTCCGAAAACTTGTGGTTTGAGCACACCGACCTTGATGATCCGTTGTTTTGATCATGACAAACAACTTTTACACTGGCCAAAATTTGTGTAAGGCTGGTTTCACAATAAATCCGGTTTGCGGTTTGCGGTTGTTTTTTGCCGCAAACCGCACTTTTTCAGTTTCACAATAAATCCGGTTTCCGGTTTGCGGTTTCTTTCTGCCGCAAACCGCAAACCGCACCATTGTGAACGTGTGTTTCACAATAAATCCGGTTTCCGGTTTGCGGTTTCTTTCTGCCGCAAACCGCAAACCGCTCCATTGTGAACGTGTGTTTCACAATAAATCCGGTTTGCGGTTTGCGGTTATTTTATCAACCGCAAACCAGAAAAGTTCGATTAGAGCAAATTCCTAATTTTTTGCGGTTTCCAGCATGGCGAGTGGTTCTTTGCGACCAGGGCTCTTATGTTTTGCAAAACTATGAAATCAACAAGCAATAATTTTTGAACTGCGACAAAACATCACTAGAAAACGAACGGTACACCCTTGTTTACTGCTAGTAAACATGCCTCACCAAGCTTGACGTTGTCCCCAGTGAACAGAACAGGCCGACAGTTCGATTAGAGCTGATTTCTAATTTTTTGCGGTTTTTAGTGCAGCTGGTGTGTTTTTGCGACCAGGGCTCCTCTGTTCACAAGTCTATGGAATGAACAGACAATCTTTGAAAAATGTCAAAGCAGCGCCAAAAAACGAGCGAAGACAGTTTTACCGCTCGTAAAATTCCAATATTCTCAAAAGAAATATCGATGCAACAAAAACAATGATAGAATCAATGCAGCAAAAGGCGAGAAATATCAATGCAACAAAAGTGTACCATTAGAAGCATCAATATGTATTTTTGTTGCATTGATATTTCAGGAGTTTTCCTGCATAAATAGCATTATTGTTGGCCTCTATTTACCAAGCGAATGTGTCGTTTTGTTGCATTGATATTTCATTATATTTTGCGCGAAATTAGCATTGTTCTTGGCCTCTATTTGCCACAAGTATATTTTTGCTGCATTGATATTTCTTTGTTGTTGGTGCATAGGCATGCACAGCGGAAACGCATTCATATTTTTCTGGTGAATAAGATCTGGTTGCCGAATATATGATAGCATTTTCTTTCAATAGGCTGATTTACAAATAGCCTTTGTGCCCCCCGGATCATGTATCAGTACCAGTTGAGCAAACCGCAAATATCAACCGCAAACCGGAAAAATGAACCGCAAACCGCACTAGAAATACAAACCGCAAAATGCCGCCGCAAACCGGAAACCGCAAACCGGATTTGGCAAGCCGCAAACCGCAAACCGGATTTCTCATTTACAACCGCATTTATTAACCGCAAACCGGAAACCGGAAATCGCAAATCGCAAACCGCAAACCGGATTTATTGTGAAACCAGCCTAAGGGCGAACTCAGGTTAAATCCGGAAACCGGAAATAATTTGCATACAAAAATACAAAACATTTCCGGACTCCGGAAATATTTCCGGACGAACCGCCTCAAGGCGAAGAAATTGAAACTCACACAACTTTTGATAGGTGCCGAATTTTGACAAGCTGTTTTGACCGAATGATAGGTAATTGCAGTGGTGTGTTTATGATTTACTAAAAGCACATTTCCATTAAAATGGCAGCTCAAACTGTGCTGTTGATTACAAACCAAACATCCTGATTTTGGGGTGACTTGAGGCTGTGGCAAAAATTTGCCCAGAATTCAGGGTGAAACTTCTGCACAAGTGTGTTTCTCATTCTTCTCAAGTTGCAAGGGTGCAAGTTGACAGTTGAAGTCGCGTGCACGCGCGTGCGCGTGCGAAGCAGAGCAAAGTATAGGTAAAAGTCGAAGTCACTTCGCGTGCACGCGAGCTTTTGCGCGTGCTCTGGCGTGCGCTGCCTATACATATGTTTTAGTACAAGGAAGTCGCGTGCACGCGATTTCAACTTTCAGCATAGAACTGCACCCGGTACTGCAAGCGCGTGCAAATACATACGCGGTTGAAATTTCTCGCGATTTGCGCGCATAGCGACAGCTTGGTCTTTGGCATCAAAAATTGTTTGACTGAAAGCTGGATCTGCCACTGCAGCACAAGCAGACACTCTCGAACACAGTGCTAAAACAGCGTGTAATATCTTAAAAAAATCATCGGTGACAAGCACAAGATAAAAGTGAGGTGCCCATGTAGTGCCAAAAAGCTAGGTGCGCTGCTGTTGCGTTGTGTCACCTTTCTTCTGTATCCAGATACCGGCACTGGTTGCAGGCGGATCTGGGACTGAAACTGAAGCAAGGGCTTTTCCGTTTTGAGTTCAGGCACACAGCTTTAGGCTTACTAATTCAGCGAGTGTCTTAAGCCTGAGCCTGAAACTGAATGACCCCATAGTGTGCAGTACACATCCTCTGTTTCCTCCTTATGGTTTTCGTTCTGCTGTCTTTACATTACTGCATTTTTTACTGTTGTGGGCTTTATCAAGCTTGAGGGCAGCTACGTACGTACATGTACGTTCCAATCGGGCATGCATAGTAACTTGGCATGTGACATTTTGATGCCATGCCCTAACGAATACCCAGCGGCGCCGCAACCGTGTAAAAGCTCAAAGTATACCAGTACATGCGTGACCAAAGTCGTAATTTATTCCCTAAAGACTCACATGCACCGCATACAGTATATACCTACATATAATATGTTGCACTATATGTATATTTATACCTACATTTTACCAGAATGATTTTCGCATGGAACTGTCTGGTTTTGACTCGGCCTAATCGCAGCCAAAGATAATTACTTATCGGAATTTATATGTCATAAGATGTTGTTATAAAGTCCGCCCCGCAATATAGTTGAGGTTTCACATTTCTAACGGCACCACCCAACAATCCTTGTCAGTTGCACAATAATGAACCAAACAATCCTCGACAACACCGCACCGATGGTGCAACAGTTGAGCCCCGAATGTACCGCAATCCTGAGTGCCCTTACTTTCGTCTGCTTTGTCGGCATGGGCCTACACACGTGCTGCATACTTGTGGTGCGTGCACAAACGACCCTGACAGTGGACGTACGACTGTCACTCCACAACGTGAATGTTTTGGCTGTGATCTACGCTGCAGTCATGTTGATCAGAGCGACCAGAACCATCCATGGACGTGACGATCTGCCGCAGGTACGGCGGTGGCACATACATTTTCAACATTGGTCGCACAATGATCATTATGAGAATTCATCAAATCAATCCTGATTTTCACGTTCAGTCACTCTTAACCACTGTGCTATTTGTGATTTTCATTCGCACAAAACATTTTCAGCTCAAAATAATCTAGCAGGGCTCCCACGTTGCTGCGGGTCTGAAACATTTTAGGCGGCCTTCACAATGCATGCGGGTTGCGGGCCACATCGGCCCGCAAACCGCACTGTGCATTGTGAAGACACAAGAAATGCGGGTTGCGGGTCGCGGATTGCGGGCCGCGCCCGGCCCGCACCCCGCACCCCGCACGCAGAGTGTCCTTAACATAGCAGCGTGCGGATTGCGGGTTGCGGGCCAAATCGGCCCGCAACCCGCATTTTCTCGATTAGAACTGATCCTATTTTTTGCGGGTTTTGGTCCTCAGCGCATGCTCGGATGGTTGACTTTTGTTGACCCATTGCTCAGGGAGCACAAGTTTTCGACTCTCTATGTGTTTTCGATGTTGCAGAATTCCAAGAACAGTGTGCCAAGCATAACATGCTTATCTTTATTTGCGCAATCAATTTGCATGCTAAATTTGTACAGATTTCTTCAGAAACATTCGTGCTCAGCTTTCCAAACAACTAAAAACAACGAGAATCTGCAATCCCATTGTGTCCAAAACGGAGTGCACGTGTTTATATGTATGTCGGTGTTATGTATTATTAGTTAGCGGTAAATGTTTGCGAAATACACAGACGAATTTGCTTCTAGGTTTGATACTTCCTCATCTTTTGATAATTTTTATCACCACTTGAAACTTCGGTGGTCTCCAGACAAGGACAATATAATCGGAATTTGATGGTGATCTTAATATCAGTACACGATACTAAAACTCAATAGTAGACACTGGTCGCACAATGACCATATAAGAATTCATCAAATCATTCCTGATTTTCACGTTCAGTCATTCTTAACCGCTGTGCTATTTGTGACTCACACAAAACATTTTCACCTGAAAATAAACCAGAAGAGCGCCTACATTGCTGCAGGACTGAAACATTTTGTAGACTGCATGCCTTGTGTGCGATCGCGTAACGCAACGTCACTGCCCCGTCACTTTCTTGCCTCACGATTCAGGAAAAAAAATTGACCAATTTTTGTAAACTTATTGTGCGACCAGTATTATACCTGAACAAGTTTTTCGATGTCAGTATTGACAAAGAAGAGCTCATGAATGTTATTCTTTGTGACGTTTGCTAAACTCCTCTTCGCCCGCAACCCGCAATTTTTGGTTTCACAATGCACCCGCATGCGGGCAAGGAACTGCGGGTTGCGGGTTTGCTTCAATTAGAACTTCTGGCCCGCAACCCGCACATTGCATTGTGAAACCTAGTGCGGATTCAATTTTTGCGGGCCCGCATTACCTCGGCCCGCAACCCGCAACCCGCATGCATTGTGAAGGCCGCCTTACTGACTGCATTCTTTGTGTGTGGTTGCGCAACGCAGCGTCGTTGCCCCGTCACTTTCCTGCTTCACAATTTTAATGACCAATTCTTATAAAGTCATTATGCGATGAATACCTTAAAACTTTTCCCATGAAAATTTCGTTAATTACAACACCATATGTATTTCCAGTACGAGCACAGCGTGTGTGCGTGGGTGAACGTGGTCGTCGGAGCACCACTCAAAGGCATACAATTCACCATCATCGGCATTGCACTACAACGATGGCTGCTCAATCGCTCGTTGCTATCGAACAGCACTCAACCTAATCAACGCTCATCGATTAAGTGTCACTTGACAATCGGATTGGTCACAATTCTGATCAGCTTTATCCTAGCCATCTCGAGCGAGGCACTCTATTTCTATGCCGTCTATGGACTCCAACCCATGCCAATAGCCTGGTGCAGCAAAGCTCATGTCATCTCAGCCTCAGCTACCGTGGCCCGACTAATCTACCGTAGCATCCACGTTGTCGTTCAGTCGATATTACACGTTGGCAGTTGGGCAGCATTCGAATACGTAGCCTATAGGGCACACCAGATGCAGCTCTCCTTTACGAATCAGGGCGATTCGCAGTCTCTCGACGTTCGTCTGTTCATCAAACAATCCCTCAAGCTCACAAGTGCACTTCGATCGGCTTTCCGTGTTTTCTTCGTCTATCGACTGCTGTTGATGATCCTGTCATTCTCGGTGCGTCTGCTGTTTACAATTTTGAAACTCAAAACATCAATCACGCTTGAATTGCAACTACTCTGGGCGCTGGCCCTTCAGTCAGTCTGGGGCATTGTATTGCCGGTGAGTCTGATTCTGAATCTCGAAGGCCGACTGTGCTGCAACACGCATGCAGTGAACCCTATTGGAACATCAGACGTTCAAGACAAGTATGATGCCGAAATGAATTCGACTGGACTGAAATATTTGAACAATCTGACGAAACAATGGGACTCGGTGCACTCGCAACGACACACGCATTTCTGATGTTGTAGTATACATACACTTAAGCGCTCTCTCTTGATGGAAATGCATTGGTGTCTCGTGAACGAAAGATTTCGCCTTGTGGGCTTTGCGCATCGCGTTTGATCTGTGGGTGCAGTTTCGGCCCATAATGTCAGACTGCAATGGCGCCCTGGGTCTTGTCAATGACAGACCGCCAGCTTCGTGCACCGTCCTTAGCCGCTCCAGCCCAACGTTGGTGAAACATAAACGGTCCGCACACCATCCTGATTGCCGCGGCACATGTCGGGCTAATGGAGGACCTAAACCATGGCAGTACGACGATTCCACGCCGGTTACCAATCGATGTTAATTATGCGAGCCCAGTTTGTGGGTACAATGGTATATTGCGCATAAATCTACAGTACGTGTGTTTTTTTAATTGCAGTCCTATTATTGCGAATTATTACATTGTACGTATACATCTGGTGTGTGGTGACAGTTACCATGTGAACTCTATACTTTGACTGGTGCCATTCCTTTCCATGTACGTGAATTTCAATGAACAAAAGTTGCTGATATGATCAGTGGCGGATCCGATCCAGCTTTGGCCAAGGGAGGGGCAAAATTCAAAAGGTCATTTTCATCTTTGTTCCATTTTTGAAAAGTGATTTTTGTATCTAGTGCTTGTTTAGAATTTAGCGTCTTGAACACCAAATACAATGTATTTTACAAAATGCGACAGCGAAATTTTGGCACTTTTTACGCTCGCGAAAGCCAAATTTCACTAAAAATGGGTGTTCCGAAACGGTGGCCCCCTTCAGGGGCCAAAAGAACCAAAGGGGGTCATGGCCTGGCCCCCTGGATCCGCCCTTGTAAACAGCGTGTAATTCTTAAAATGCTAATCCATTATACCGGTAAGTGACCAAGACCGACTGAAACCAGTTGCAAGATTAGGTTGACTACGCCGCTACCACAGAACCATTGGTATTTTTTCTAAACTGCTCTGGTCCCCACGGCATACCGATTCCAGTTCGATCGCAAACTGCACAGTTTTGTTCGCGACACAATCCAGTCTGTAGTGGACGAGTAGATCAGGCGTTGAGTGCTGTTGGTCATACCTGTGCACGCGGCAACTACAAAGTTCAGTTTAGCGACGGACCGCACTTGGGCGATATCATTTGAAAGGCAAACACTACGATTACGGTACCTGCGGTTGAATAACGGCAAGGTGTACAGCCGTAATTGGGATAGACTTTGAATACCTATGTACGTACAGTACTTCAACCAGCGAAAAAAATGGTTTCCACACATTCGAATTTCGTGTTATGACTCAACGGACCAAACAAAAATTGCTTGTGGTTCGCCGCTTTGTTAAACCGTGGCCAAAGTTTACGTGCCTTGAGATTGAGAACAAGTAATTTAAAATTATTGACTTGAACATGTGTATCTGCACAGGTGCCCTGTCCGTGTCGGCCACACATGAGACTGTGGGTTGATGTCTTGCGAGTTGCTGATTGATTGAGGGCAACATCAGTCGGGCCACTAGTAGTACCCAGTTGTGTTTGGTCGATGCAGCTGACGGGTTGAAACTGAAATGTTTTATGTTAACGAAGACTTGTTGACGCACTTTGACTGAATTTCAGGAACGCATGATTTTCTTGATCAGTGCTGTACCCATGATATCCATTATCGACGTGTCGCACGCGTTTCCGGTCATATTTTCGATTGTAGTCATTCAGCCAGACCATATCGAATGAAACATCATGTACGAAAGGAGACTCAATGCCCCCACGGACCTGAAACGCGCATAATACACACACCCGTTTACAAACCAAACATGTGAGCAGCAGGTATTGATGCACCAGTGGCTATCGAGCCAAACAAGGGTAATGCGGTGACAATCACAACCATTAATGTGTGTCTTTTTTGGCCCATTTCAGCCTCCTGTCACAAATGAGCGGCGGTGCACCAGGTCATCGTCAGTGCGAATGCGCCAAATAACCAGTGACGTGACCCTAAAAAGAGACACGAGCTAATTCGAATACTCGACTCACCTTCCGTTCCAACTCAGCTATTGTGGTTTGATCAATCGTGCTGTCAAGTTTTCGAACGAAAAATATCGGTTTTTGTTGCATGGCCAACTTGATTGTTGGATTGTGCAGCAGGGCCTCATGCCAGACCAGGGGAGAACAACCGCACCTGAACAATGGATTACGCACAATGTGGTATTGAGCTTTGTGATCGAATATGCCTTGGTAACATGATCTCCTTTCCAGTTGAGGAAGAACGGATTGCAATAAAACACTTCACGCTGACCAAGACCTGTGGCACAGCACAAGCCAATCCCGAAATATCCTGAATTAAAAAATCACTTGATCAACGTACAGATCTGACCACCAAGTTTGATATCGCTTGCTATAAAAGCAAACGACTTTGGCTCTGTTCGTTTTTTTGTCAACAAAAAATAATGTTTCCTCGAATTCACCAGTCAATCAAGTGTCTGTGCTGACACTGGCAACTTTGTTCGCGACGGAAGTTGACGAGCCACAAATTGTGACTCAGATGAGTACGACAGAACGCGGAGTTGCGCAGGGCCTGCGAATAAACATTAGTTCAAATGAAACATCAGAGCAAATAATGATTTATGATAGAGTCTACCCACTCTATAGTGATACGCTGCATCATTTTAGGTCATATTCACTGCAAAGAATCAATGTTGCAGATTTCGAGTTTTACAGCAGATTGCGGACCAAAGCATCGATCAAAAATATTCGCTGTAAGTCATCACTATAACAAAGGTAGTCCATCCACCAGCTCATGTCACTTTGCGATGCTGCTGGCGGACTTGTCACCTTCCTCCACGTTCTAATGAAAGAGAAATTGAGTTTCCGAAAAAATATATTTTGCTCCTAAATCATGTAATTTTATGAAATCGACGTGTTTTATCCATATTATTTTAATTTAAATATATATTTGATCGAATTCACTCTTTTTCAACACATTCTATCATTTTTTTCAGTTTTTTGCAAAGTCGGTCACATTCAGTTTCTCTTTCATTAGAACGTGGAGGAAGGGAACAAACCAGCCAGCAGCAACACAAAGTGACATGAGCCGATGGATGGACTATACAACTCCAACCCCGTACAGTGCTAACCGTGTATACGAATGCCTTCAACGGTGACATGCAGTGGTCGTGCGCTTGCCTGAGTCCCTGAATCAGGGGATCGGCGGATCGAAGCAGATATTGAGCGAACGATCGATGCAACACAAACCAGTCGGCACTGCCCTCTATCAAGACACCTCGAGGTTGTGTATCGCTGTAAACGTGCATAAGGGGATGCCACATGTCGCGACGAAACAAATACACAAGTCCGAACTGCACTGCAACTGAACATGCAACGTAAGATCACACATTAATGTCATCTGCCCTGAGTTGCTGTTCTCAAGACTGCGATGAAAAGAATTTTTAAGCTGAGAAATTTTCTAATTTAGGATATATGTACGTAGTGGCATCACTAGCCTCCATAAAGTCGTTATTATGAGATCACCAAGTTTGTTCACAAGCCAGAGTCATCAGAAGCATAAACATTACCGCTTTCCCAACGAGAACATGTGATTATCACATTGCACGAACACATGGTTCTGCGCCTGTTTACGCTCGTAGAAATTTGAGTATTCGTCCAGCGGGGACACAAAGTTGAAGCCGCGGTAGCTGAACATCGTGAGAATTATTGCCAGTGTCAAGATTTGGGAAATCGGTCCAGTTAGCCACGTGATCTTTTGTACTTATTATGGCAATGCCATCAAAATCTCGATCACGTAAATAAGTGACGTGCGAGCAGATCCTATGCTGCTGAAGTATTTCCAATATGCCCTCCCCCCGAACCGATGCAACATTATTTCCAAATGCTCTATTGGTGCAATCAGACCGCATGATTCGCTCAGATTGATCACGTTGTCCCAGTCTGTCCACATGGATGATGCTTCATTGATCGACGACAGATACAGTTGCAGATGGGATATGCCGCCTTTTATGGGATTGAAGAAGATGAGTTTGAGGGAACATCATTAATTTCTGCTTGAAACTAGGAGCACAAACTCACCCCAGACGTTCGAAAATCGTCTGTTGGTCACGAAAAAGTTTGACGTTCCACCAGCTTCATATTGATGGGCAATTAGTCGTTGAACGTCAAGCATTGCTGAAACATCATTCGATCAAACTGAGACACGCGTGGACTGGTCAAAAGAACAACCTTATTCAAAAGCAATGCAATTTCTGATCATCACAAAAACTGTCCCTCGCAGTAACCGTCATGCATCAAATCCTGTCTCGTATCCACGTGCACGTAATAGTAGTGGTGCGGTGCGTAAAGATGTTTCAACATTCGGCGTATTTGACGCACATTACGTCCGTTCAGCATTAGGATGAACAGAATCTTTACTAATGGATTCTTATCAACTTTTGCACGATGATAGGGTGCATAGCTGCTGGGCTCAACCTTGCTTGGCTGCACAAGATGATGATCTGAAACATATTATGGTTGCGTGAAACATCAGCCAGCAGGAGATTTATCTCGGAGCCCCAAACTTCAACTCGCGTGAACGTTGGTTATTACATGGTATTATGCTGTCTGCGAACAATTTCTAACGCTGTGGTCCGCGTGACAGAAGAAAATGGTGATGGATCAGATTCGATCCGACCCCCAAAGTTCATATCGACAATGGGCTCTCTCAACCACACAAACTCACATCCCAATCCAGTGTGATACAGCGCCATCGCCATTCGACCGCCACAAAGCAGCTGTTTATGTGATGTTTCACACGGACACACAGCACACATCAAATTGGGTAGACGGTATTTGGTTAAATCGGTGGAATCGTAGGGTCCCTCCAAGTCTGGTTGACCACAAATACATTTGCTGCCGTTGAACACACCTTAGGTACATTAAGTTAAGAAGATGTGAACTGTGCTCAGAGTTTCCGGTTGCGGTGCACCAGGTCATCGTCAGTGGCCTTGGCTACGATAATAAAGACTCAATCGTTTGCTCGAAACAACAAATGTTCAAAATAACGAACCAGCCAGCTGATATCTGTATTCGAGACACAATTCCACGCATTTGACCGGATCACCATCGGGAATTATTCTTCTGATCGTGCCGTCAAACGTGGTTGTGCCCAGATAAATGTCAGAATAATACGAATAACAGCCGAGATACACGTTGGTGAGCGCAGTTGCTGAAATGAAGATTGTTTAAAAAATTATAGGCCAATCCCAGACTAGGTGATTTAATGCCAAATTTCGAGCAGTTTTGATATACTCTTGCTTTGTCCGGGAACAATTTTATGGTGATTTAACTTGGTGACATGAAGAAAATCTGAAATTATTCCAGACAAAAGACTCATAGCGGGATCACGGCAGTTCTGATTCAGTCACCACCATGTTTCATAACAATGTTGTTGTCTACTAAAATGTTACAAGTGATTGCAGTGTGACCTCGTTCGGTGCATGCAGCTTGCAGTCTGACGGGGGTCAGGGTTCGGTTTTGCAGTCGGCATTCGGTATCGATGATTTTCTGTTTGCATCCAATTGAGCTGGCTCGCGACAGGGCCGATCTGAGAACGTTTACGCTTCACTAACAGGGGACCAGGACCGTTCACAATTTCTCTCTGGTACACAAACCGTGTTTCCTGCGAAAATCTATTCGGATCACATTGAGACAAGTTCAACTGTGGGGACTCAGACTCGAATCCGTCAAATGCGGACGTGGTTCTGTTCTCAGCCGATTTCACATCGATCGTGTGTTCCAAGCGACTGGCGGTGAAAGCCTATGAAACACTGAATAATGATCAAAATCAGCTTTGAATTGTGTAATACATACGTATTATACTGATTATCCGTTATTCGACCTGTTTTGACCAAATGCGCGGTACACGCGGGTGATCGTTATGCAAATGCATCAGATGCAAATGCCTCGTTATGCCAACAACAACACATACAGGATAACTACTGTTATTGACTCACCAGGACCACAGCCAGCAGCAAGTTGCAAGAACCCAGCAGCAAAGTGGTTGTGCACAAAATCCGACGTTTGATGTTAATGGAGAAAAAGTTGACCTGTTTCTGGTTTGGATCGCTGGTAAGATGCTTGATCTTGTGCATTGTTCAATCAATATATTTATTGTTGGTGCAGACCAGAATTATGCTGTGTGAATGGCTGTTGAATTTTGCCCAAAAAAGCATCTGGTCAAGCAACCAACCTACAGATTCTAACACCAAGCATAGAGTAACTGTAAAGTGCGCCTGCCCGCACAAGGACGAATGCGTCACATGATGGGATCTTGTGGTGCGTGACACACAACTGACCAACATACTGATCATGGATGACCTTGCACAAAAAAGTGATCGTGAATGTTATGACTTTGGTTGGGCTGCGCATGGAAGATGACACAGACACGGCAAAATGAATCGGTCGGTGTATATTGCAGCGCACTGCCGGAACATGAAACCAGTGTTTTAGCTGTGATCTAATGTAATGCTCATTGGTAGTTGCTTTGGGTATTTAATTCATGTGACAAAAACATAACATGACACATGATGACACAGTAACCACGCGTGGTGGACAGCAACGTGGGACTGCGCGTAATGCTGCGGCTGCTATTGTTTCTGTGTGTCATACCATTCCAAACTTTGAAGCGCTGCATTCGTGGTTCACTGCAAGGAACTAAGGGCCTGTTAGCAAAAAGTATTTTCATTTATGATCAAGGTAACACGGTAGTATGTACAGTCTACCCTTTATATAGTGACTCGATCGTCACCGCTATGCAGAGCAGTAATCTGGAGGTTTACTGCAAATTGGGACCCAAACTGTCGTTCACTACAGATTCACTATGTGGATGTTCACTATAGAGAGGGTCGACTGTACCAATGTGTACATGGCTACATTTGTATAGTGACAGGGACTGGTAGATATGGCAGGGTACAATACCAGAGGCACGGCGAATACTGTGCCTGTAGAACTTTATCGGACAACATTTCGGAGAGGTGTTATTATTCGGATTGCGGGCGGCTTATTGGCAGACCAGCTAACCCGCTTTTCTAATTTTGCATGTGAGAGCAAAAGCGGGTCCGCTAATCCGCAACCCGCTACATTGTGAGACAGGCCTCATAGTGGATCAAAGCTGTTAAATTCTTTTATGCAACTTTTACACGGTTTTGTGAATTACAGTTATAAATACAATATCAAACTGATTCCATTCAGTAACCACACTTATCTATGACACCGGATATGTTTGCGAAACATTATGCAAATAAGGCAACACCAACAAAACAACCACTGACAAACGTGCATGACAATGCCCAGAAAGAAACTCAACAATCAAGTAACAATGCATAAAATGATCAGTTTTTACTCATCACCCAACCAAATCACAAGTAGTCCCTATGTTTCATTGCCATCCGTTGTCTGATTGTGCAGGTTCACGCATGCTTGCCCACATCAATGACCCATTCATCTGCGTCCAACAACAATTGATCCGTATTCCATCCCTGAGCGGTCAGCTCGGCGAAAAAATGTGATGAGAATAATTGGGTACGCAGAACAGTGATGTCGGTCAATGTCGTTGTGCTGAACGAAGGGAAGAAGAAATTTGTAAAAACCCTCATTTGTTTTAGAAATATTTTTAAGATCCCAACCGTGCTGCCAACAATTCAGCCAAACACGCAGCCTGTAGTTTGTCGGTTGTGGTTGCGTGCGACGCAAACAGCACGCTCAATCGGTTACTGTTGGTGATTATGCAGTAACCTGAGAAAAGATTTGGTTTATCCGGACGTTTCGAACATCGTCAGTGTCAACGCACCCCCAGTTGGCTAATTGCACATGAAGAACCTCCGGACCACCAACCATGCCGTTTCAATTCGTTGCTGACAGTATCCCAATCGTGTCCCACCGTGACAACGTTGTCAATATTGCATCCATAGTTCACTACCGCACCCCGATCGGCACCGGGTATAAAGTCACCCAAAACGCTCTCACGAGCATTCACCCAGTCGATACTTGGCACTTGGCCACTTGTGTGGAACGCACTGCAAATCGGGTTGGGGTCTTGAATTGGCCGTTAATGAACAGTTAACATAAATCGAGAATTGGAGATATAAAGGCAATCCAGCCGCTGATGTCACCACCCCGAAATCTACAGTATACCAGAGTCTGAGCCATTACACCGTTTTTCGACTTATACATCAAGTGATCTTTCTTTAGTTCAATGTTTCATGCTGTTTCATGCCACGCAGCTGAATACTGTGTGAGCCGAATGGCTCTAAAGAGGTACAATTTTATAACACAGGGAAATTTTCTTTGGGCCACAGTTTGAGATAGAGTTGCTCCACTAATTTTGACCAGCGTAAAAGTTATTCCTCTACAGCTAATGAACATCTTTTACGCTGGTCGAAATTAGTGGAGCAACTCTATCTCAAACTGTGGCCCAAAGAAAAAATACCTTTTCGATCAATCGTCAATCAAAAGTCTCATCACATCCCTTTCCATCCCAACTAACTACAGTAACCCATACCAAACTTGTCTACTGATCCTACCCACCACATCACTAATTTACCAAATTCCAATCAAGAAGAGACTAAATTCATCGCAAACAAGCCTTTTTCAACATCTGTACTCAAAGAAACAACAGCACCAAGACGGGATAGAGTAAAGAAATTCAAGAGAAGATCCAAGATCAACTCAAACCCCTCGCGCAAACATGGCCGCCTGAAGCTTCGAAGCGTTGGAGCAATCTGATGCGGAGCGAAAGGAGCGCAATTGAATAGGACCATGAACTACTGAGATTGACTGCAAAAATGCTGATAGTGATATGTCCTTTGGATCTATTAACGGCTTTAGCTTATGATCACTTAGGAGAAATCGCTCAGCTTTTTGTTAGTCTTTGGATTTTGTGATCCCTCTTGTGTAATGATGATCATCATTGTTCGGAGCTCAGAATATTAAAAAAAATGCTTTGTAACATGACCGCAAAACGTAACCTGATCAGTAGCCTAATTCGTTTTCGATTCAATGATTTCATTCTCAACGCGCACACCGCTCTGTAGTTGGCGTACAAATGCATTGATGTGAACACGGTGAACAACGGCCACACAAGCGTCATCTTGCCTGAATTGTAAAGGGCGATTTCATTAAAAAGTAGCAACAAATACACCCGCCATGCAATGACATGATCGGACCTGTCATTTTTGGTCAGTTCTCACAACGGTCACTCGCTATGAAAAGGGTACCCTGCATAAATAAAATAGATTTTGTGCAACCCACCAGACACGACTGGCATGAGCAACAGACTGCAAATGAGTGCTGATAGATTCACCAGTGTTTCCTGACTGCCATCTTTGGCTGAAACATCAGCCAGATTGTTGCAACACGCCTGTGGGTGGGTAAGGGAGAAAGATTAGAAACAAAAAACATTCGACAGTGATTGCAACCTAGCTGTTCACCTGATGTTGTGTCAATGCAGCGCGTGTCGCACCGCCAGCGACGCCCACCATCGCACGACACACGCTCGACACGCACACAATAATGGTGAACAGGGTTGGCCTGAAGAATTGATGACAAAACTCCGCTAGTTGTTCGCATGACGATAGATGTGGTGCATGATTTCGCTTGCGTTTAGTCCTTTCGAACGCAGTCAGGTGATAATTGCATCTTAAAAACGAATAATCCCATTGCCCAAGCAAGGAAAATGTTTCATGTGGGAAATTCCGAAACATTTGTACACGAATCAGAGAGCCGCGTAATAAAAGCAGTTGTGCCGACAATAAATAAAAAAACGTTGTAGCCATTGATCACTTGTACGACCAGATTCAGCGCGTGTCAGGGTTTTTTTTTCAAGAAAAGCAATCAACCAAATAGGGTTTTAAAATAAAACTACAATGCAAACACAGATATTTCACGTCCACCCACCACAGTGGTGCCAGCAGATCGATCAGGAATGAAACATCATTGAGAATGTCAGCGAACAATCGCCATTTCTTGCAGTCACTGTCGAGTTGTGTGCCTCGTGCGTACGCGAATGCGATGCGACCAATGTGACCGGCACCGTCCTTCAGCAACAGCGTCATTGTGGCTGCCAGTGTTGTGGCCGTCTGAAAATGAGCTTGGCAACGGTCAACCCTCTCTATGGTGACCAACAGTTTGGTCTCCTATCTACTCAGGTATCTGCTACCTTATACAGCGACCTAAACGCAGGATTATGGCTGATATCCCTATGAAGAGGGTAGATCGTAGTTTGACCCGCATTGCCCAAATATGTTAGTGATGTTGGCCTGGTTCAAATGAACTGGATGTCTCTCATTCCAAAAACCTGGCTAATATGCTAAAACTTCTCCACCAGATTTCTCAATCAATAAACATCGGCAAATCAACCTACACGTATGACTAATTTAATGCCATGCGGAAATGTTTCAACAGGCACCTATACAATCATGCCAGTATTGGTCGCACAATGGCTATATAAGAGTTCATCAAAATCAATCCTGATTTTCACGTTCAGTCACTCTTAACTACTGTGCCATTTGTAATTCTCACAAAACATTTTCAGCTGAAAATAATCTAGCAGATCATGATCAACCACGTTGCCGCAGGTCTGAAGCATTCTCTTTACTACGTGTTTTGTGTGCGATCACGCAACGCAACGTCATTGCCCCGTCACTTTCCCGCTTTACGATTCAGGAAAAAAATTTGACCAATTCTTATAAAGTCATTGTGCGACCAATACCACTCATCAACCCACCATCTGTTCTGGACTGTTGACAATATGGACTGATCCCACCCGACATTTGTCGTTTGACGAGGACGAGGATTAATGCATAATTTCTAGTTCTGTTAACATGTCCTGTGATCTGTCCTGATGTCCGTGATCTTTCTCTCTCCTTTGCGCTTTTTGTAGCTTTTATTTGCTGTGGTTTTGTTATAACCACTGTTGTAACTATTTTCATTTCCGTAATTGTCCCACCCGGTCTTGTAACTTTGCTTCTATCACTAATTTACGTGCATGGTTTTATGCGTCACTGAGAGCAATAAACCAACCAAACCAATACCACTCGTTGATTCGACCAGAAACTTGCGCCAAAACACCGAACAACAAACCAAGAAGCACTTGAGTGCAGTTTCAATCATACCTGATCGCCAACACCGACCCCTTTGAGTGTGGCCTCCGTGGCGAGTGCGGCAGTCAAACTGCTGACAAATGCCTGCAACGTGTCCCATAGCTGGTATTCAATGTAATCATCAGTGACTGACGATGGGAAACCGGCCGGCAGAAACACGTCCCTGAAAAATCCGGGTGCTTCGTCGCAGCACGTTGGTGAGGGTTACTCATACTCATAAAAGAGGGTTACCTCCTTCTTGTGACCTAACTTCGTACCTTCACCCGCTTCCACACAGTGCACATTTTTAAACGACTGAGTAGCGGTTTTATGTTGTTGAACCTCTTGCATTGCAAATTTTCTTCAGACCAAAAATTACCGTTGCCATAAATGCATGCTGCCAACAGAAATAAATTACTGCGGCAGGAAAAAATGAATCTTGAAACCAGCAAAAGCAAAAAATGTTGGATATTCCACGTAAACTGGTTCAGTAGAAACGATACACAGCGCTCTTGACGGTGAAAACAGTAAAACGAAAGTCATAAAACAACCAAAATCATTGAATAATTTAATGCGACCTGAACGCGTGTTTCGCCCTCCACGCCCACGACTCAGTGGCGGTACGTTGGGTGTCCCGTACTTTGACCAACCGCCCATCGTGACTCTGGTAGTATGAACTGGCCGAGTCGGCATCTTGTCCGTGACATTGCGTGAACAATGCAGTCGGTGCGTGCATCGCTGCTCAAACGTTGGCACAACACACAATTAGCACGAAAGGAAGAAATACAGATATTCGTTAGGGTACTGAACGGCACAGCAACCACGAAACATGCAGAAGAAAGCAGTGCACCACAAGTTCGTCATCTTTATCGATCAATAATTTACACAGATACGCCATTACGAAGATCGCTATTCGTTACTGACAGATATTTGGTCAAACAAACACGAATCATTGCACACAATGTTATAGAAACACAATAAATCGGAGCGAGAAATCACATCAGAGTTGAGCATTATCAGAACATTTTCGGTTCACGGTATCCATGCAAGGGCGTGGTGTCAGCGCGTCTCAACATCAACACCCTTGGTTGGTTGGGACTGGCCAGATCGAACATTTCAATGTCGAACAACAGATTCGGTCGCATCAACAACTCGCCAAACCAAACCACCGCCTTCTGACCACGTGTGATCGACACACGATCTTGGCATTGACGCACTGTCTGCAATGCGTGAACACCAAATGATTGGGGCCAAACTTGACGATCGGATTCATGTTGCATTGATTGGCTTTAGTTCGAGCGCTGCCACAGGTCTCGACCACCATATGACTCGTTTCCAGACAAGAAACATGAAAAGCTCAAATGCCAGGCGCCAGTAAAATCTCAAATAATATTGTTTGTACAAGAAATGACAATCTGTCCAATCAATATCTGACCAGCAAGTTTGGTACCATTCTAGGTGTCTGCTTGGCTGGCATTTACACTGACGATGACCTGGTGCGCCGATCGCCCATGCGTAACCAGAAACATATGATCGCACAACTTGCGTCAATCTGAATAACAACCTACCTGAGCTTGAGCAGCAGTGATTCCAATGAGTCGTGTGATCAATTCGTCCGACAGTTCACACTCCAACTCAAGGCTGTCGGTCGCGTCCGTCAGCAGCAGCGACAGGGACCTGCGAGGTGGGTCAAAGGGCTTCTTTTTTGCCAGAGGCGTTCGCACTGACGAGCCCTGGCGCCTCGGTCTGTCTGCGAAAGCAGGGCGAAACAGACCAACATTACTCCACTCAGTACATTCTTTTGAACGCACATGGCATTTTGAATAAATTTGAAATGTTCAATTACGTAATCACTGAGAATCAGAAATGTTTCGCGGAACGGATGACCAGATGATTGCTAGCAAGTAAAGGCAAACTACGCCAACAAGAGCCGATTTAGAAGGTGGTGTATATCCAAAACGAATAGAAAGAGAAAATCTTCAACGTGTAACATTTCCCAGATCAGCAGCCACGTCAGAATGTTTCACTGTTCTTCCAGCTGCGAAATCGAGCTCATGTTGGTGTAGTTTGCCTATAACTACTCCGGTATTGTTCAGATTAGAATTAATGCTAAGATGAAAAAATCCCAGCCATGACGATTGAATCTCATATTGTAAAAATTAATCAACAGCATACCGTAGATAAAAAAATGGTGGACACATTGCTGGCCACAAATATACTAGCGTAGAGTACCGTTGTTTATTTTTCATTGAAAAAAGTTATTATTCCTAATAAACGTTCATTTTCAAATATTTTCCAGTACTCAAGGAAGACCGGTCAAAAAGTAAGGTGCTTGAGGTGCAAAATATGTGCACATGACGCAAAAGTAGGGTTACGACGCAAAAGCAGGGTTACACACCAACAACTTCGATGAGAACAACCAGCCCAAAATTGACTCGAATCGAAAAACTCATGGATTTGCATTACAATTTTTTGGGAAAATTAAAACAAAAACACCGATAGGGAACGCCCTGGAAACTATACAGTATTAGGCGGGCGTTAAAAAACGGTTTTTTTTGTTTTTTTTTGGTGAAAAAGCGGTATTGTTCGACGGCCGATATGCTGGAGAACAAAACACTCTGTGACTGATGAACAGAGCCTGATACTATTAGACCACTAAATACCGTTACCAACCATCTGTCACCCATATTATTGCTCAACGAGCGTGTCACTCGCTTCACACGTGCTCCAGCGACTGTGCGCACACACGAATACGCCAGCAAAGCACGACAGTTGGTGAACTCGTGCAAGGTGGTCGTGCGGATGGATGGCTTGCATTTGGGTGCACTGCTTGATCGGGGGCCTGCAGCAACCAGATCATGTTTCACTTTTTCACAAGCGTAAGCAACGAACTTGATGATTGATTCAGTCCTGGTCATGAGACTGCATTTTTTAAGGCTTTCTGACAGCACTGATTACGACCAGCACAGATGTTTATCAAAGTGCGTTGAACTTCGAAACGACATTAGTGAGTGAACCGCAAATCTTTTTAATGCAACCGTGATGGCTGGCGACCGTGACGTGACCAAGACCCGACGGATTAATTGATACTGAAAGCGTTCCCAGAAAAGCGCAACAAAACTCAGCCAATCCACAAAGCGGTCTATTTACCAACGGAAGACGATGTGACGGCCATACGCAGTGATGTTTCAGGTATTGCTGGCACTGCACTCTTTGGTGGCCGATCGTTACTATTCGCAGATGATATTGATGTTGAAGTGTTCGCATTTGTCTCGGTCCGCACCTGTAAGAAATTTGTTAAAACATGAAGTGCTCCATAGCCCACAGAAAACCACTGACACCAACAACTGGCTGATCCCTGCGTTCAATTGACCGCGTCTCCAAGCTCGCAGCCGCCCTTTCGTCAGGCTTGTGACTGTGAGCACCAGAAGGTTCGGGCCAGAATCTTGTGTCGATGTCCATGCCGTTGTCGTCAGGTGACAGACGTGACAAGGCACTGTCTTTGGTGGAGGTGGCACTGATAGTGCTCGATGCCAGGTACTGACGTTGTATTGAATCGGTGTCCATCGGTATTGGATGAGTAATTGTTGTCGAGGTAGGGGGTATTGCTTGTGCGGCTGGGTTATCGATTGTGACTGCAGATTTGTGTGCTGGTTTGATCCGTTGGAAAGCGCTCGCTGGTTGACGCTTGGGTTCCTGTAATTGGAGTTTGGTTCGAAACGATCACACGAACATAAAAAACGCGATGTCAACCCACCTCAACTGTCAGAACGCAGCTCCATGGATCAGATGCTCTGTTGTTAGTGGTTGACTGTTGTTGACGTGATTGTTGGTCAAGCAATACCGGTCTGGTGTTTCCGAGTGGTCGCGTTTTCGCAGACACACTGTTGTCGTTAGTGATGGCAGTATGTGTTGTTGAGACTGGAGCTCGGGAAATCTGAGCGTTTTGGATGACGCGATTCGGTGACAGGGCGGTGGTGGTGGTGGCCGTCGACTGTTGTTGTGGCTGAAGAAGGCGTCAATGTGCTATCAATCATGGCTTCAGCTTGGGAGCAAAAGCGGGGCTGCAGGCTTGCACACTGCTGATTGTTGTGATACCTGAATTCGTCTGAGCGCCGGCTGTGAGTTCGCAGCATTTCCTGCACCACCATCATTCCGTTGCGTCGTTGCAGCAACACCAGAATCAGACGGTAATTTTCTGCGAAATGGAAATAATTTTTGACCAAAGTTATCAAAAAAGATATCGTTCAAAAACAGAAAAAGACAGTCTGACTAAACTCACAATGACTTGGCGAACAAACACAAAGGATTGTAGGCTTCGATCAATTTCTGCACGCCACCTCCCAACACCACACAATTGGACGCGTTCAAGTAGAGGACTGAACCGCGTGCTTTGATGTCTCCATGGAGCAGAATCTGGAAGACCGAAAGTTGGTTTGGGCAAACAATCTTCAGTTCGGGTTCGGGATAGTAACAATTGCCCGCAAATATGTACGGCACCGAAACCAACAAAACTCACTATTGGTTCTGAAGTGGGACTCATTTCATTTGAAGGCAGAGCTGACGTTTAACAATAAATAGCCTGAATTTCTAATTCTGATGAGTAATATCAAATAACAGGGGATATCTTTGTTACGTGGAGATCACTTCAATGTCTCAGTCAACATAAATTTACCTTGGTTCCAGGCAATAATCGATCACTAAAATGTCCAATAGATGAATGCTCAAATGGTTTGTACGTATTTATTCCATCCGTTAGCTGCATGTACAACAGTCGTTTTGGCTTGGGTTCCCACTGAACAGAGAGAAATCTGTTGTGCTTTTTGGAGTGATGTTATCCTGTTTGGTAAAAAATTGCAATTTGGTAAAAATCACCCGCCAACCGGTTTTGGTGCATTTTCATCCGTATCGGCAACGGCGGTGTTCTCCAATTCGGTCCGACAGATTCGTCGATATTGACTGTATTTGGATGTACTTGCGTCGTAGATGAACTCGATCTGATGGAAGCTTCCATTCAATTACTCAATGGCAATGCTCGAAAAGGAATTGCACGGCCGAAATTCCAATAGTCAAAAGAGAAGCATTTTCAAATTGATGTTTCATTTCCAAGATGGCAGGTTAGGCGCAGTGCAGTTTATACTTTTCAGAATTCTTCCGTAATATGGGCTTCAAAAATTGAAATTTATAGTGAAAAATTTCGTTGGTGCACGTTGGACCTACAACGTCCTAACTTTGCGCATACAAAGCAGTATTCTGGGCGCAAATGGCTTTGAAAATTGTGACATCTGGAAGCACACTGCATTTTGGACTGCACCTGGTGAATTGTGAAGAACCATGGCGTAATTAGCCAGCACCCAAAACATTTATACATAAAACAAACATCAGGGAGCGCATGGCGTCTAAAGTGCGGTTTTTCACCACCTTCCCGCAGCCAAGCCATGTGTTAAAAAAACATGTATCATGCAGCCATTTTTAATACCCTTTTTGCCACTCCTAGGTTTTTACCGCAGCCAATTCTGAAAATAATAAACTACTGGTTGACGTAAACGTGAGCAAAAGCAACCGTACCTGAAGACAATGAGGGTCATTTTTCAAAATAACAGACGACCGTGTTGACGATGACACAAACAAAACGTTTGCATTTGCATGCTGGCAGTTCTTCGACTCTCGAATATCACTCAGCAACCATTGATTGTAGGCATACCGTACCGGTTCAACGTTCGCCTGGGAAGTTAGATGTCATTTTAGTTAACGTGTCGTTTGATGCGATAAAGGTCTGGTTTGCCTCGGCTTGCAGCTGCTATTTCTCCGGGAAAATACTTTTACTGAGAAAAACGCTTTTTTCCGATAATTTTTCCAGATATTTATTCCTGGCCAAAATTTAACAAGTGTTCATATGATGTATATGATGTGAAATTAAGCGCTGGAAACGGCGAAAACGGTTAATAATGGCAGTAAAGTGCGTCTGAACGTGACACACATAGGTAAAACACACAAAAAGCGTGTTTGCAATGATTTTAATACGCTTGCCCCCTTCCCTCCGCCCAGGGAGGTACACTTACCGCCACTCCGAAAAAATTATATTAGGGTAGATACTAGGTACACTAACCGCCTCGCCGGACCCTCCCCCACCCCTCAGTGGCCACCACCAGTGCTGTCTCTACTTCTGAGGGGGTGATACTGTACCTTGGCTTGGAGCCCGAAAAGGGGAGATGCCGGGTACTGTACCCATGATTTGAGGGGTTGGGGAAATATTTTAGGGGAGATGCTTACCATAAGTCTTGCAGGAATTCAATTTTTATGTGTTAAAATGTGCATAAATCGCGCGCAGCGCGCAAACTTTTGCACTTTGATTGATTTTGGCAGATTTTTAGCCGTTTTGGAGCAAAACATTTGCAAGGGTATATTTGGGGTGAAATTTTGAAAAATTGGGGGAGATACCGTACCAGAGCGGGGGAAATACTGTACCTGAGCGCGGGGGGCCAACCAGTGTAGTACTTGCCCAGGGTGTTGACGATAGATAGATGACCCAAGTCCAAAATCTGGGGGGGGGGGGGTCGACCCAAACTTGTTGACGATAGATAGATGGTGGGGGGTCGCCAAAAATCATGCTATAGTATGGTGTACTAAGTAGATAATAATCTAATGTACTTTGATGTACAAAATCCGCGCATAGTGCGCGATTATTTGCCTATCTGGGGTAAAAAATACCGATTTTGAGCTATTTTGAGTCAAAAATGACAATTTTGGGTTCGAAATGTGTTGACGATAGATAGATTGTTCCCAAAATTTGTTGACGATAGATAGATGAGTTTGGGGGGACCCCCCCACCCCCCCCCCCAAAGTACTACCCTTGGGCTGGGGCCAACCGAGTGAAGGGGGAGATAGTGTACCCTGTACAATGCACCCAGTGTAGTTCTTGGTCCGGAGGGAGTAGTGTATAGGCATGGGCACAATACCCAATACCCATACCCAATACCACCCAATACCCAATACCTGGTATTGGGTGTGGTATTGGGTACCCAATACTGACCCAATACCTGGTATTGGTATTGGGCAGTGTAGTGGCTGGGGGGGATGGGGGGGATTCCCCCCTAAGGAGTAGGTACCTTGCAACCACCCCTTGGAGGGATGGGGGGGAAGGGTAGGTACCTTGCAACCACCCCGGAGGGTACCTTGCAACCATCAATTTATGGTTTTTATAGGCAAAAATGAGTATTTTTCGACCTCAAAACCCCAAAAATCTCGCGCTCCGCGCGCAAACCTCCATATAATAGGTATTTTAGGGAAATTTTCGGCCAAAATGCAAAAAAGTACCAATTTTTCGGCCAAATTTGCAGTATAATGCATGCAAAAAACACCCTTTTTTCGGACCTCAGGGGTACCTTGCAACCTCCCGGAGGCTGGGTAGGGGGTACCTTGCAACCATCTGGATCCATCCCCCCCAAGGGTACCTTGCAACCATTTGCCTGCCACTACACTGGTATTGGGTATTGGGTGGCGCGCTTGGTATTGGGTATTGGGTGGGTGCGATTCCACTTAGGCAATACCAAAATGACCCATAATTTGTCTAACTTTTTCTAATTTTTCCCTTAATTGATGGTTTCTGATCAGAAATTCTTTCGAGTCACTCGAATCGAGTGTCTGTACCAGACAGCTGAACTTGCTTCTCAAATGATAGAAAAGCACTTTCATCATCATTTTAAACGACCAAAAAGTCAAATTTTTTCCTGATAATCTTCAACTTTGGTATTGGGTCAGGTATTGGGTATTGGGTGCCACGCCTCTGGTATTGGGTATTGGGTGGGTCTGCTCAGCTGGTAATGGGTATTGGGTCAGAGGCCAGGTATTGGGTATTGGGTGGGCGGTGGGCCTAAAAATCGGTATTGTGCCCATGCCTAGAAGTGTATTAAGGGTTGATAGTGGTGCACAGGTACATTTCACGTTTGTTGCTCGTTCCAGAGCACATAATGCGCCTCTTATTGACGAATAGACACGAATAAATGCGATTACAAGCGAAGGGGGTGTTTCTGGGAACAATTATTCAGATTCGGGTCAGTGAATTAATAGAGGCCCCCCGGAATAGAGCACCCCCCCCCGCAGTGCTGTGGGGGTGGGGGGGGGGGGGTGGGGGGGTCCCCCCCCAATGGTACCCTACCCGCCCCGGCCTGGTACGCTACCCCCCCTACCCGCCCCGCTCTGGTACCCTACCCCCCTACCCGCCCCGCCCTGGTACCCTACCCGCCCCGATTTTTACCCCCAAAATGCCCATTTTTCGGTCAAAAATGCCCAAATTTCGACCGAAAACCCTAAAAAGTGCAAAAAATTTCGCGCTGCGCGCGATATATGTACTTTTTAGTACATAAAAACAGGCACGCGAAAAAACTTGTGTTGTACCCTACCCGCCCCGAAAAATCTTCCCCCCCCCCCCCCCCCAAACCGGATTTCCCCCCCCCCCCAAGATCCCAGGTACAGTGTTGGAGGTGGGGGGGGTTTGGGGGGTGGGGGGTAGCCCCTCCCCAGTACAGTAGGTATCCCCCCCTCGCCTGGTACAGTAGGTATCCCCCCGATGTTTGGCACGGTACAGTAGGTAGCCCCCCCGATTTTCACCCCGGTACAGTAGGTATCCCCCCCGATTTTGCCTCAAAAGTGCCATTTTTTATCAAAATGACCAAAATTAGTGTTAAATCAGTGGTTTTTACCTCAAATTACCCCAAATTCGCGCGCTACGCGCGTAAATACTACGTTTTCACACGATTCCACACATAATAAACACATTAAAAATTTTTACCCCAAAACCGAACCCCCCCCCCAAACCCCCCCCTAGGTACATAACCCCCCCCAGGCCATCGGCTCCGGTACAGTAGGTATCCCCCCCTCGCCGAGCGCGGTACAGTAGGTATCCCCCCCTCCAGTGTACCTCCCACACTGCCCAGGTACACTACCCCCCTACCCGCCCCGATTTTTTCCACCTATGTACCCTACCCGCCCCGCAAAAGTAGCCACAGCACTGCCCCCCCGTAATAGAGCCCCGCAAAATGGGGTCAGTAGTGAATTAATACAGCCCCCCCTTCTATTTAGGTTTTACGGTAAATTTTTTAAGTTTCATTTCAATGCTGCAAACCGATTTTGATGCTCTCAGTTGCAGGACACTGCCAAGCCATGTCGAATTGACGAAAATGTGCCGTTGTTGCAGCCGGTTTTGCACGATTTCTGCATCCATTTTGCGTCTGTGGTTGGTGGCTCGCG
This sequence comes from Rhynchonema sp. JSB1_4, assembly GCA_030248065.1. Lineage (NCBI taxonomy): Eukaryota > Metazoa > Nematoda > Chromadorea > Monhysterida > Xyalidae > Rhynchonema > Rhynchonema sp. JSB1_4. Next base: position 60,991 of record JASAMV010009212.1, read on the forward strand.
GCTGGTGGGTGACTAAGGCAGTGTCCAATTCTACCTGCAATAATAAATGATTAAAAAGGTGATCGTGGATGTTAGATTTTTTGATGGCGGGTTTGAATGCGGTCGATCCGCAGGAGAAACCAGCGCAAGGAGAGGGAAGGAGAGCGCTATCAGCAATGCGGTAGGTTCCAGTACCTACATATATGAGGTTCCAGTACCTGTGCTGACAGTGTTGAAGCTGCCGTGGTCAAAACAGCCATCAAAAAACCTGCCATTCACGAACGCCTCACCCAAAAAAAATAAATGACGGCAGCGATCTTTTGATCCTTAGTCTTAGTGTTGTGGCTGGGGGCCCTAAAATCAGCCAAAGTCTGGTCGCAAGAGTAGCCTTACGACATGCCCATTCCATCTTTTCACTCACGCGGAGTAGCAAGTATTTAAATTTCCCGCCGCGCGTAACCACCGGCACCGAGCACCACCAGTGTCCACCAGCGGCAACAAACCCTATGTTCAGATTTCAACCAACACCAGTTCGTTTATGCATCAATAAATCGTTAACAAAAATTTGGGGCATAATGCAGATCATCAATGTTTTTTTGTATCACCATACTCCGAAAAAAATGAATGCAGTTTTGATCATTTTGTTGTGTAATGTTTGCCTTTTTTTTGCAGGGCACATAATTTTTCACATTTGAGTTTACAGTTAGATAAAATATCGTATTTTGTTTGTTTCTTATTGCCAGATGACATCAGGTATATTCTTGCAGTAGTACTCCTTGAGCGTATCATCGTCGTGACAGTGCAATATCTGGCCGTCTTCACCTTGAAAAAATGAAAACATTAATTTCTTGCAGTTGTTTGGCTCTGGTAAGCATTGCCTCCAAAAATGCAAAATGTGTTTATGAACTTGCCTTGTATTTCAATGTATGGTTTGTCATATGGTCGGTCGGGCGGTGTGGCGTTGTTTTCGTCGACCGGTTGGGTTCGGAATGCGATGGTCGGTGGTGGCGGTCGTAGAATCGGTGACACGGCCATTTCGGGGTCTCTGGCACTTTTGCTACTTGGCGTCAGGGGCAATGCAAGCTGGAAATCGTGGTCGGGTTGAACGGGAGTGGAAATGGCTGCTGGTGCATCGAATGTGGACTGAGATTTGACAACATTCAGACGGCCGGGCGATATTGAGTCGGCGGTGGTCGGCTCGTCCCTGGTGTGTTCGACCGACATTCGTGGCACGATTGGGATCGGCGGCGGTGATGGGCCGACGGACGATGAGCTCGGTTTGGAACTCGAACTCGACAGGATCGCTTTGAGCTTGGCGTGGAACGACGTTGATTTCTGGGCAGATCGACGGCTCTCCGACGATTCGTTCGTGCTCAGCTTGCTCGGCTTTGAACTCGATTTCGGCTCAATGCCCGCTGTTGCCTGCTTTTCTTTGCTGTCCGATTTATTGGGTCTTGAATTCATTTTTGTCGTCATTTTCATTTTCTGTAGCAGTCGAGTTGGTGAGGGCTTGGGTGACGGTGTGTAAACCGAATGTTTAGGTCGCTCGTCAGTGATTTTCACATGTTGTTGTGGGGATGTGGGCCGGAAGCGTTGTGGGGACGGGATCACTTCGGCTTGTTTCTGTGCGTCTCCGTGTTCTTGTTGTTGTTGTTGTTTTTCATCATCTTTCTTTTTCTCTTTCTTGTTGATGCCGGAAATGTTTTGCTTCTTACTGCTCATTGTGAATTTCAAATATTTCAGCGCAGGTATTAGGTACATTATCGCATTGCAGCTGCGCAAAATGAATTTAGTTGGTCTCTGCTCAGTAAATAATTTCTGGGTATGTTGTTGGTCACGATGATGATAATGAGAAGAAATTATAGCTGGAAAGAATACAGTCAAAGCTTCGTTTTTGGTCAAAAAGATGATCCATAGACAAGAATATGAAAGAAATAATTGAGTCCCAAATAACAGCCACGTCCGAATTTTCATCTTCCGCAGTATACTTCCCCTTTTATTGTCTGACGATTGAGTTGAAAAAGATGCCACAGGAAAAATTTTGGCTTGCGCAGTTCTGCTTGGTGTCTCAAGCAAGCCAATTTTTTCAGCTGCAATTTACAAAACGCTGCTCTTATCCCAAAGATATTTGTGTTCCTGGGTACTGATGAGCAAGCATATCAATCATCTTGGTTGAATGGTACACATGAATCATGAAGTTGGTTCTTGGTGCTTCTCTTGGCGGTAAACGTGCAAGAGCCCAGATTGCTCTTTTTAGTATCCGGGATTGTATATTCAAATTTCAATACCTGTTTGATGCGCTTAAACTTGAAAGGCCTACCATCACGTTCCCATAACGCATTCAGCAACCTGCTTATCTCATTGTCAATATTCAAATTTATGACAGGATGTTCTAGACCTTGCTAGATCATCTTTGAAGCGAATCTCAGTTGAATTTCTCGAATATGTTTGTGAATCTCGATGACATGAAGATATCGTTTATATTGCTAGAAGTAACGCTCGCTAAAGTTTTCAATAACCGAGGTTCGTCACAACACGATTGTATCAATATCCGCGTTTTGTTTACACGATTGTATTTGAACCGGCTGCTGTGTACTTCAGAGCGTGGATGTCGCCCAGACGAGCAGTTCCGAGCCACCCATTGTCACAGAACGTGCGAATATCACGTCGGAGTCCCATGTTTTAATAATGTTATCGGCGACCTTGTATGGCCGAGTTGCACTTGCAAAACAGGAACAGTCTATCTGCACCGGAATGAAACGGTCAGAGGGCCTTGCGTGCCGGAAGTAGAGTGTCGTAAGTGTGGTAATTAATCTGTGGTTGTGATGTGACAAGTCACAAGAACAACTTGATGCAATTCAGCATTGTTTTCGGTAGTTTCTGTTGGACTCTTGTATTGGATATGTATTTTCTTTCGCAAGATGGAATTGTTCAACTCGTTTCCAGCTTCCGACGTTTGCCGATCCGACGAACTGTATCTCGTTGGCGGCACGGAGTGCACAACGGTGTGCCCAAGTCCAAACGGCAGGAAACAAGATTGTACAACCAAGACCAGAGGTTGCTTCTGCAAACCACCGCTCTTCAGACAGTTTGACAGTGACCGATGCGTCCCGTTTGAAAATTGTGGTTAGCTGGGGTGCATTCATCGAAAACATAGTAATTCATGATTCTGACCAGTATTCACGGTTTATGCAACAGCATATTCATGCACTCCCGAAATGCCAAAATATGCTCCCATGGAGAATGACATCTGACAAGAGAATGATTGAACAATTTCAGTGAAACCATGCACTCGTCCGAACGAGGTGTTCCAGCGTGGAGGAAAAAGAAATGGTGGAATGTTCATGCTGCCATGTCGTTGCGATCAAACCTGCGACGGCATTCTCAATAACGTACTGCCAAAATGCGACCTTATAAACTGTATTCAAGGATGTTTTTGTCAGCACGGGTACTACCGCCACCTGAACGGCAGCTGTGTATCCAAAAGTGGATGTACTGCAAGCCAAATCGAATGTGGCAAGAACGAAGAAAACTATATTCAACCGAGGATACCTTGCGAGACACCGTGCAACGCGCTGCGCGCCGGAACGTATTCGTGCCTCAATCAGAGTGTGACTGGATGTCTGTGTGCGTACGGCCACTATCGGAATGCTGACGGTGCTTGCGTTACGAAGGAGGAATGCCGTAAATTTTCATTCGCAAATCGTGCGGTTTTCATTCGGATAACTTACCCAATTGTTTCACAGGGTCGTGTGGCGCTAATGAAGAACTTGCGTTACGCCGACGTTGCGACGAGCGATGCAACGGGCAGATAGGGGTCAAACGACAATGTGACCCATATCGGGTCTCGATGATCACCGGTGATGTTACGATTAACTTCACAGTGTGGTTGAAGCAAAGATGCCAATGCGAAAAAGGCACCGTACGCTTGCATGAGGGTGGTCATGATGGTCCTTGTGTTAAGGCCGAAGAATGTCGTAGGTTTTATTAACATGCTTTCATTTGTTTCTGGACTGTGTTCAACACCTGTTTCTCGCAGTTTCTCTTACAACATTTGTCAGCAACAAGTTTGTGCCGCGATGACGAAATATTCAAGTCAAATGGTCACTACTGCACATCCGTGTGTCCCCATCCGAGCCAACCGGCGTGGCATGCAGACCCAAACAGCAGTTACTGCAAGCGGAAGGTAACCGGACCAGGTTGCTACTGCCGTGCTGGACTGGTCAGACGATACGGCACCGATCAGTGCGTTCCGAAGGAAAAGTGTGGTTCGAAATTGAACATTGTGACATGTGACAAAACTTCGTGGCTACTCACATCGAACAAGCAGAGGTTTTACTATTACAGAAGTCTGCGGAGTGAACGAGCGCTACACAGATTCTCTGCGATGCCAACGCACGTGCGCAAACCTACTAAATAAGGTCGTACCTTCGTGCGGAAGTGAATGGTGGAAAGAATGGGGATGTGCGTGCAACAAAAACTACTATCGTGATCAGCATGGCAAATGTGTACTGGCCCGAGATTGTCACTGAAGCCCAGGACTCGATTTGCTCCACAGATAACATACACAACAGATTTTACCGCATGTGGTATGTACATGTGAATAACTTGCTGTAATTATCATGTTCATGAAGGAGGTGGCGTGGTTCTTCTTTCTAACTGGTGCGTGAATGTGGCTTGGGCCTGGGTAAGTGTTGCTTGAGCTGTATTTTTTGATACTGTAGGCTTGGTGTACTAATCTCGACTAATTTTAAACGTTGCACATTTGGTGCAGAGGAACAACTTTCGGTCGAAATCAGTGTGCCAACGTTACTACAAAAAATACAGCTCAACCAAAATTTGTTTATGCCCAAACCAAGTCCATGCCAATGGATTTATCTTCAATGGTGATATGGCCCATGGCCCTATGCATATGCTTTGGCCTTTACTTGTATACATGCATGAACAAATTATAGTGTGAATGAATTTGTTTTGACTCCAAACCAAAATAGGACGGTCGTGCATTACCGCGCATAATATTCTCCTTAAACACATTTGCATTTTATGAGGCTCTCATTTATCATTTTTTACCATTTTTTCAAGCTTAGACTCAGGAGGCTTACTCACCCCTATCCCGGTTGAAAAAAATTTTTAATTAATGACCTTTTTTAGAAAAATTTCTCTGATTTTTGTTTTGACAAAAAAATTTTCATTAGACAAAGTGTTGCAAATACGTCTCGGGAGAACTGAGATCGATATCGCCACAAAATATTTTTCAAAAATTGAAAAACTTTCGCCTGAGACCGAACTTGTGTGGTGATGTCCGGTAATATTGTGCAGATTCTACGGTCTCCGACCAATCTGAGGTTGATGTTGAGTAATGGGGTGGTTGAGGTTGATGTTGACTAATGGTGTGGTTAAAAGCTGCATTAATCTGGCTTATTTATATTTATATCCCCCAGCACATTGCTGTCCGTTTAATCCGCTTTGTCCGGTTAATCCGTCGTATTTGCACTGGGTCTTCTTTCTCCCCCATTACATGGCGGTCCGTTTAATCCGGGTTGTTGTATCCCCCGGGGCCGTTTCCCAGGAAGGTTCTCATTATGTATGTTGTATATTTGCTCCGCGTGTATTCAGCCTAAGCCTAAGTTTAAGCCTGAGCCAAGCCTAAGCCTACATATATGCGTAAACGTGAGCGTAAGTACGTTTAATCCGGTTAATCCGTTTAGTCCGTCTTATTGACAATAAGTCTTCCCGGCACGGTATTGTCTCTTTCCGGTGCGGACACAAACTAATGATCCGTTTATTCTTGCAGTTCGCGTTTCTTTTCTGGCCATCCCGTAGGTTCTCCGTAGCATTATCATTGGTTTACCAATCTTCTTTCGTTCGAACTTCGGATGCGCGCTGAAAGTTCCGCTTTGGTGCATCGCGCAATACATTTCAGAATCCGGCCGGGCCGTGGTGCAGTCAATGACAAAGAAATGCAATGCACTCGCCCAACTCCCCATCCCCACCTAGAGGAGATAGCAATCTTTAAGAAAACATCGGTGCCTGATTCGCAAAGGAAACAATTATCCGTGTCAATTTCAAACTTGCACTTATTTCTTTGGCGTTCTGGTTCATTATCAGTGTCTGTATCGGACTGTTGAAGGTATTGATGTGGGTTTGTTGAAAAAAAGTGGCACCCCCACTTTTCGCACCAGTCGGACACCAAAAGGCACCCCCAGCCCCACCTTGGCTTTGGCACCTCCCCTAGAAATACCCACCGCCCCCTCAAGTTGGCACCCCCGCCCCGTGTTAGTATCTAAAGGCAAACCAGCCGTGCTTTGCACTCTTAGACCATACAGTATCACCCTGAATTCTTACACACCTGTTGCTGTGTCCACCTCTCGGCATCTTTAGGCATAAAAATGGGCATTTTTAGGCCTAAAATGGGTGATTTTAGGTCAATGATGTCAAAAGTCGCCAAAATACCCTTTTTTATGGAGATTTTTTTCCAAAAAGGGGCAAAAATCGATCAAATTTTCTACCTCAAAAAGTGACATTTTCCTGCATTTGGGTCTTCCCCCTTCCCCCAGGGAGGTACACTAACCGCCGCACGGAAAAAAGGGGTAGGTACACTAACCGCCGCGCCCGACCAGGAACTACACTGGGGCCTGTGTTTGGGGGGCAGTGTTGGAGGTACTCTGGAGGGGGGATACCTACTGTACCGCGCTCGGAGAGGGGGGATACCTACTGTACTGGGGGGGGCTACCCCCCCCCAAACCCCCCCCACCACCAACACAGGTGGGGGGGCTTTGGGGTAGCCCCCCAGTACAGTGGGTATCCCCAACCCCTCCAACCTCCCAAACCGGGCTCGGGTTACTGTAGCCACGTATTACACGCTTTACGTGTGAAATCGATACACACACACACACACGTTGATCACTCCCGATAAATAAAGCGGGAAAAGAAATGGAAAATAACTGCTTGTCAAAACCTGATTCAATTTGAAAAAATCGCTAGAAACCCTCCTTGCCGATGTAGGAAAAATATGGGGATGGATTCTCATATAGTCATTGTGCGACCAATACCTGTTTTTCTGTCTGCTTAGGTGCCAACTGCACCCAGATTTTGGTCAGTTTACATTTAAATCAGTCGTTTTTCGGACATTTGGGAGCAATACAAGTTGCACGCACCCCGTTAACTTTGGAAAAAAGCCTGCTTCAGCGTCCCGCCCGACTGTTGCATGTGACTCTCATATCGAGCATCTAGAAATAAAACGAACATCAAATTTAAGCTCCTGGCTCAGTGTAGTTCCTGGGGGAGGGGGACCCCCTAAGGTACACTAATTTCCCCGACCAAGGTATACTAGTGCACTAATTTCCCCTCCGGGTACACTAATTTCCCCAATTTTTGCATAAAACGGCCATTTTTAGGCCGAAAATGGACATTTTTAGGCCTAAAATGTGTGATTTTCAGGTCAATGTTCTCAAAAGTCGCCAAAATACCCTTTTTATGCAGAATTTTTTCCAAAAAGGGGTAAAAAATAGGTCAAATTTTCGTACACTAATTTCCCCGCCGGAGCAGGAACTACACTGTCCTGGCCCTTATAATACCCAGAAATATATTGATGGGCAATGTCGGCGTTGTTTCAGAATCTTCATCAAGGTGTTGCGGTGTTCATTTCGAAGCTCCAGAAAAGTTTTAGAACGAAACGGACAGCAAATTCGAGCTTCCCGCACTTGTCTACCGCCAGAAAATTACTTGTAGGCGTTATCGAGGAAGAAAGTGAAACAAACCGCGTCGTCCGGCACAGGCCGAGGTGTGCGGGACGGTCTGTCACTGGGAACGAAGCGTCCCGTCACCAGCGACTCATGCTTGATCAATGTTTCGCCTCGTTTCACCTTTCCTTTACGAATCAGGCACCGATGTTTTCTTAAAGATTGCTATCTCCTCTAATCCCCACCCACCATCATTTTCTTTATCGTTTTTTTCGGTTTTTCTTCAACAATATAAGAAACCGGTCTTTCTGCAAGTGTACGACCGCAAGAAAACCCCAGTTTAAGCACTAAAGCAGAAAGTCACCCGTTTTTCGGCCGAAATCGGCCGAGCCAGATCCAGATGGGACGTGGAAGCTTTTCTTTCTCTCAACCTCAACATTCCATGGGGTGAAATGCTTTTTACGACACCTACCGTAAAAACCTAAATACAGCTCCCCCGGTATAGAGTCCCTCCCGTAATACAGCCCCCCCAAAAAAAGGGTCAGTGAATTAATAGAGCCCCCCCCCTGAGTAACATCCCCTATATACCGTAAAAACCTAAATACAGCCCCCCGGAATAGAGCCCCCCCGTAATACAGCCCCCCAAAAAGGGGTTAGTGAATTAATAGAGCCCCCCCGGTATAGAGCCCCCCCTAAGTAACATCCCCTATACAGTAGTGTAGTGTATTAACGCTTGTTGATAGTGGTGCACAGGTACATTTATGCACGTTCGTTGTTCGTTCAGAGCACAGACCGTATTCCCTAAAATAGAGCCCCCCCCCAAAAATAGAGCCCCCCCCCCAAAAATACAGCCCCCCTAAACGGGGTCAGTGAAAAAATAGAGCCCCCCAAAAATACAGCCCCCCCCCCAACTTGGAATTCCCCGCTTGGGGGTCGTAAAGTCAAGTTCTTGCATACATACGACACATTATGTACAACGTTTGTGGTTGAGTATATGGTGACGTCAGTGCTGTGGCTGGGGGGGGGGGGGGGGGGGTCCCCCCCCAATGGTACCCTACCCGCCCCGGCCTGGTACGCTACCCCCCTACCCGCCCCGCTCTGGTACCCTACCCCCCTACCCGCCCCGCCCTGGTACCCTCCCGCCCCGATTTTTACCCCCAAAATGCCCATTTTTCGGTCGAAAGTGCCCAAATTTCGACCGAAAACCCTAAAAAGTCCTAAAAAAATTTCGCGCTGCGCGCGATATATGTACTTTTTAGTACATAAAAACAGGCACGCGAAAAAACTTGTGTTGTACCCTACCCGCCCCCGAAAAATCTTCCCCCCCCCCCCCCCCCAAACCGGATTTCCCCCCCCCCCCAAAATCCCAGGTACACTACCCCCCTACCCGCCCCGATTTTTTCCACCTATGTACCCTACCCGCCCCGCAAAAGTAGCCACAGCACTGGGTGACGTAAAGCCTTTTATGGGAGATCTGCAACTAAAAACACTCAATAATGACCAGTAACACCCCGACAGAACTCCATTTGAGGGGCATTTTTGGGAACATTTTTTGAGATTTTGGGCAGCGAAAAATACAGCCCCCCCCCAAAAATAGAGCCCCCCCCCAAAAATACAGCCCCCCCCTAAAAGGGGTCAGTGAAAAAATACAGCCCCCCTTGTATTTTAGGTTTTACGGTAATACGCCTCTTATTGACCAATAGACACGAATAAATGCGATTACAAGCGAAAAAACATCCTTTCAAACCCCTTTTTAGGGGTTTTTGGGGGTATTTTTGGGAACAATTTTTTCAGGTTCGGGTCAGTGAATTAATAGAGGCCCCCCGGAATAGAGCCCCCAAAATGGGGTTAGTGAGTTAATAGAGCCCCCCTTCTATTTAGGTTTTTACGGTATACAGTAGTGTTAGTGTATTAAGGCCTGATAGTGGTGCACAGCCGCACAGGTACATTTATGCACGTTTTTTGTTCGTTCAGAGCGCATGATACGCCTCTTATTGACAAATAGACACGAGTAAATGCGATTACAAAACGAAAAAACATCCTTTCAAAAACCCCTTTTTAGGGGTTTTTGGGGGTGTATTTCTGGGAACAATTTTTCAGGTTCCGGTCAGTGAATTAATAGAGGCCCCCCGGAATAGAGCCCCCCCCGTAATAGAGCCCCCCAAAATGGGGTCAGTGAATTAATAGAGCCCCCTTCTATTTAGGTTTTTACGGTACACTTTTTTTGGCAGCCGACACCCGACATCTCTCTAATCCTAGTCCTGACCAGTGTTGGAGGTGGGGGGGTTTGGGCCCCCCCCAGTACAGTAGGTATCCCCCTCGCCTGGTACAGTAGGTATCCCCCCGATGTTTGGCATGGTACCGTAGGTATCCCCCCGATTTTCACCCCGGTACAGTAGGTAGGTATCCCCCCGATTTTGCCCCAAAAGTGCCAATTTTTGACCAAAATGGCCAAAATTAGTGTAAAATCAGTGGTTTTTACCTCAAATTACCCAAAATTCGCGCGCTACGCGCGCAAATACTACGTTTTCACACGACTCCACCCCCCCACCCCCCCAAACAGTGTAGTGGCAGGCCCATGCGTGGGAGGTAAGTATGATGCGGGGTTGGGACCGGAAGGTAAGTACTCAGAGGGGGGTAACCCCCCCAACCCCGCCACTACTAGGCCCCCAAGCCCCCCTAGGTACATAACCCCCCCAGGCCATCGACTCTGGTACAGTAGGTATCCCCCCTCTCCGAGCGCGGTACAGTAGGTATCCCCCTCCAGAGTACCTCCAACACTGGTCCTGACGGGATCCCTTCGGCCTTCTTGAAGAAGTTGGGCCTCGCACTGGCACTTGTGGAACAATTCTCATTCCTTTTCAACCACTTTCTCCACACAAGTGTTGACGATAGATAGATGAAATCAAAAAGTGTTGACGATAGATAGATGAATTTTCGGGGACCCCCCCCCCCGCCCAAGTGCTACCCTGCTGAGACAGGTTGTGGTCCAGCATGATTTTTGGGACCAGAAGAATAAGAAATCCGGTTTCTGCCCAACAGGAGCAACCGTCAAGTTTTGAAATTTTTTAAGAATTTGGTGAGGTGCAATTAAAAATACCCTCACAACGTCACAAGGCTCAAATCGCGGCGAACTCAATGGCTAACGTCGAATACGGCTACTTGACCGACAGCGAACAAGGATGGCGAGGTAATAAAATTATATTGTCGTACGGTAACGGTATTATTGTAGGTTTTTAATCACAAGAAAGCTATGTTTTATGCACTTTTAGACCACTTTTTGGTACTTTTAGAAGATTTTTGGGGTCATTTTTTCAGAAACCCCCTCTTAGAAAAAAAATTGAATGAAGACGCCGCCAAAAACGTCGACTGCAAAAAGCAGAAGCCCCCATCAAAAACGCCACAGATTGCTCGGTTTTGTGCAAGAAGCACGACTCACATTTTTAGTCTCCGAGGCGTTGTTCAAAGATTTCTGTCAAGTCGCTGCGAGTGTTTCAAACGAGGATCAATCGAATGACGGTGCTGGTCAGCAGGAGCTCTGTCTGTCTTTGTTGTCAGAATTCGAAGCGGTTCGTTGGCTTTTCGACTTCATGAACGTTATTTTTTGGGCAATGATTGGGGTTCCTGATACCTTTTGGGGTTGCCTGCACTGCACCCACAGCCGCACTGCTGCAGTTGATTTGAAATCCAAAAAAGAATCCTGTATTTTCCTTGCAGCTATGTTCTCAGCAGACAACCGTTTTGCGCGCGTTGGTCAAACGAAGTTCCAGCAGCGCTGGGTGAGTTTAAAAAGGTTTTTTTTGCAAAATACGTCAACGAAATAGTGCCTTATATTCTTGGCACCCTGCAGTTGTGCACGAACCAAAGACACGCTGAACAAAATCGAACGTGAGCTGTGGACCTGGCGTTTGCTGACTGCCCTCTATGAAGATCGAAGCTCGCGTGCTGCGGATAGCGATCAACATCGAACACAACGACAAGAGGCTTGTTTGAATTTGTGCTAAGCCAACCAACTAATGCCCGTTTGAAAATTAAATATTCTATTATTGCAGGTTCCGGCTCTTGATCATGCCAGCGCTCATGAGGATCTTCTAGAAACTCAGGAATACAGAGAAACGGAGGCATGTCACACTCAGGATAAACTGTGTTAAATTTTCAGTCATGAGTCAGGTACTGCTGTGCTACTGTGGTTAATTTCAGCTGGTGTTCCGCTGGTGTCAACGTAATGCCGCCGATGCCTATGACGACCTGGCAGCTAAAGAACGCTTCAAAGACATATCTTGCCTTCGGTCAGTAGTTTAACGGTTTTGTTTATGAGCAAATGGTTTGGGTATCAAATCAAGAGTAGGTTTTTTCTGTCCGATGCATTTCGAGCCATATATTTCAGGTCAGCCACGCTGCACAAGACGAAAACAACTGGCAAAGGCTCTATGGTTGGTGTTTGGCTTACGCTGTTGTTCTGTTGTGTTCTTGTGTTTTTCTTTCTCCAAATGCATGTGGATGCTTCAGGCTCCCGATGCTCCATTTCTGGGATTCGCCCTTGCACCTGAAGATCAGGTTATTTCGTAGGCGACACTATTTATTTAATTGCAGCAAAACACTTCCAGTTCATATTTCAAAGCTGTTGATCTTTCAGAGTTTGGAGCTGGAATTCGTTCAATCCATTTTCCGCTATGTCCGATGCGGCATGTTTGACCAGGTGCGTTTCTGTTAAATAAACTGTTAGCCCCGTGTTTTAAAAAATTGCTCTTTAGGGTATGCGTGGAAATTTGTTTTTGCCCACTGCTCTCATGTTGTCTCCTTGCCAATTCAGGCCGTCCAGCTTTGTCGTTCAGTGGGTGAGCCGTTGCGCGCAGCACCTTTGATTGCGACCAAATTGTGGAGCGACCCGAATCTCAGTTGCAATGACAAAAGCCGTCTGCCGGTGACTGGCAACAAGAATCGAGCGCTGGCCCGGCAAATCGCATGGAAAATGACTGAATTGGTACGTTGATCAGTTGTTGGTTTTGGTTATCGACGCGCAAGTTTTAGTTGTCCGCCTCTTTATTGTGGCAACTGGCATCTTGGGTCATTATTACAAAGCATATTTACCACATTGAGTGCGTTGGTCGTCGTATCCAGAAGGTTATGAGCAGACTGAGCACCAAACAATTGCCATGTGGACTAGGGTCGGATGTCTACTCTGTCGGCACCCAAAAAGTGTTAGTGTCCGAGACGGCTACCCAAAAACCATACACCCGACATTTGCAGTTCATACCATCAGTTTTGCTCAAAGGAAAAATTTCACAAAATATTTCTTTGACCCAAGTGTACTACCAAAGGTGCAGAAAGCATCGTTTCAGTGTTGATTTTGTTCTAAAACGCATGAATTGAATAAACTAATCCAAACATTTCCATAAATAAGGCAAATGAACAAAGTTTTGGTCGAAATACGGTCGAACTGTCAGGTGTCGGGTTTCTGTTTTTTTGAAAGTGTAAGTGTGTGTACTCCCTGGATCCCGATCCTTATGTAGAACAGACAACAGAGGATCAGTAGGAAAAGAGTACGCTTGATTTGCTTTCAGCCCGAAGTAACGTTTGTCGAACGAGCACTGCAAGCAGCGCTGTGCGGTAGATTGGACGTCTTGTTGCAATGTTGTCACACGTTCTCGGACATGCTCTGGGCGTACACGTTGTGTGCGTTGGAAATGCATATTGACAAGGTGCGTATGAAACAGCTGTCAGTTTGGGGGCGGATTGGCATTGGTTCTTATACTGTACTGCGTTTTATTTGTCCCATTTTGTTTAAATATGTTGCGCTTCTCTCGCTAAATAACGTCAAATATAATACCATGACAGTTGACATTGTTCTTCATTCAGGCCATTCGCCATTGTGACACATACTGGCAACATGACACTCACAGACTTGACAACGGTGATGTTTCAATCGGTGAAGACGATCCATGGAATCTTAGGGATATCATCACGCGCATTGACGCGGTGCGTTTAATTTTATTCCTTTTTTTAACAGTTTTATGCATCAGTATGTCCTCCGTGCAGCGACCCATAAAATGATAATGTTCCAACGAGATTTAGACCCCTTATCTGCTGCCAAAGTCCTGGTTACCATAGTGCAGTGAATATTCATTATGTTGGCCGAAAATTGCAGTACCGAGGAGAAACATTATTCTTTTTTCATTCAAGGATCTGGCCAGCAAAGCTGACTACAACGAGCACGTGTTCGAACGAATCCAGAAACTGCTGATACTTGATGATACTGTGGGCTGTGTTGAGTTCATGCACGAATACTTGTCGAATCAAATGAATGTGACTGGGGACAGTGCTGATACTGAATTGGTATTGGTTGGGGGAACGGGAGTTATTCCCTTAGAAATGATTTCAAGCTAATGTTCTTCCAAGGTTTTGTGCTTTTTTGTTTTGAAATCTGATTGTGTTTGTGGTGTTGTTTATTTTCCGTTTGTTGTTTCCAGATTGATGACCGAGTCAACGAGGAGTGCCACTGTCGTCATTTCGTGCGTTTTGCGGCGCATTTCGTGCTTGCGCTCAAGCGAATGCAGCTGGAATTGCCGGTACCGCTGCAATCATGCTTTTGGGGTGCGATTTTCGCTTCTGGTTTTGCACGTGATGAATTTTGTTGCAGCTACATCTTTGTGACGACATCGTCGAGCGATACGTGCGCCAACTGACGGACGAACCCTATTCGGACATCGGCCTGGTCGCAACCTACGCTCTTGAACTGCCACGGGACCGACAGGTGCACGCCGTGGCTACGTATATGAATGGTACGTGGTTTGTGCACATGCAGTCTGCCCTGTTTGTAGTGACAGGATCGCCATGTTTGATCACAATAAAGAATGTTCACCAAAACGGGCGGAACGATGGGTTGATATCAAACCACCGTTCGAACATATTCACCATGTAGAGGGTTTGACTATGATGAGCGTACGACTAAATCTGACTTGTAAAGTACAACGTCACATTTCAACAGGTCTAGCATCAGTAACGCCCAAATGTCTGCCGATACTGACCAATCTTGGTTTGCCCACGCCTGAGTGTTGTATTGCTGCTGTCAGATTGCTGTTGGAAAAATATGAACGCGCCATTTCGGATGGGTTGTCCGAAAATGAGTTGATTGAAGTTGGTCCTGTTATATGTCTTCTGTGAAATTTGTTGGTTTTTGCTGTTTTCAGCGTGGCCGATCTTCCTATTGGCTGTTTCTATTCATATTTTCAGCTGGAATCCAAGGCGATCCACGGCATTGAATGGTTGTGTTTCGACAAACGACTGCACATCTACGCCTTGCACTATGCAAACAGAATTCTCGCTCAGATTTTGTGTCGGTTTCTGGTTTTTTATTGCATGTTTTTGTAGATATTGTTAGTTTCGATTTTCCGTCTTTGGTTTTGTTGTTCTCGGCAAGCCATCTTGTTTTGATGACTGACCGTCCAAAGTGAAACATCACATTGTTTCTGTCTGTTTGCAGTAAACGACACTCGAACCGAATCGGCGCATGTGCTTTTGGACGCGATGCCACCGGACGCACTCCTACCACAACATTCCGATTTGGAGCTCACTGCCAACGTATCAAACATGTTCAAATGTCTGCAAGCATATTTTGTAAGTCTTTAAGATCTGCGTTTTTTTCATAAATTCATGTGAAACTTGGGTCGCGGCCCAGGTTTGCAAGGCAACTGATTTTTTGATGTTGCCTCTTAGGATCAGCAAACTGCGACCGAGCCGCTCTGCACACCAAGTTGTGTTGAACACGTTGTGTTGAAGTTGTGGCGTGCATTCATAATTATTGTTTTCTGCAGTTATGTCCTTCAACGAGAATTTTATTTGTCTTGCCAGACGGCTCTGTCCAACTACAACCGATGGCGTGAACAACGCAGCGTTGTGCTCGAAAACGAACGCAAACAATTGGGCACTGGTGCAGTTGGGGCACAAACACACGATTTTGTGGCGCGCGCCAAACGCGACCAACAGGCACTGGAGGACAGTCACAGGCTGGAGTCGCAACATCGCACCTTGAAACATTATGCTCTGGTGAGACGGCATGGAGTTCATTTGTTTTGCATCGCGGAGTGGAGTGATAGATTATATTAGTTGAACCGTATCAAATAATTGGAATAGAAAATGAGGATTTTTATTAATCAGAATGCAATCGAGGCGTTGAGCAACATTGTGCACTGGAAAAACGGCTGGCTGGATATTACGGTTGGTTGTGCTTTTGCTTTGCTGGTTTTTCTCAATAAAAACAATAACCCTCTCTATTTGTGTAGAATTTACGTTAATCCTTTGAAACATCAATTTGTTTCCCAGCCGCACAACCCAACGGACGCCGACGGCGTATTCAGTTTATCAATTGAGCCCAGTCATTTACAACGCGTGCGGGCCTTTGGCATGCGCATTGTCGTACCTCTACTGATGCAGGTATTGGATATTTTTCGAGGTTCAACGTTATGCTCCAGTAATTTTGTCGAAGTTAGCTCTTTTGCAAGTTGTCAAGACTTTATAGGTACTGACAGCGACAAAAGACTACGCTGGGGCACGAGCGCTGGTCAACGCTTTGGTGGAGGAGCGTACGCGATTGTATAAAGTTGGTTTATTTCCTTATTTATGATTAATCACAGTCCTCTAAACATAAAACACTTGTTTTCCAGCTTTTCGACCAAGATTCCCTGAGATCACTGTTATCGACTGTTGCTGACTTCACCATTGAAGCCCAAGAATCTAAACAGAATTGATTTGGTGATGGCCCTATTCTTGTGTTGTTTTTGTTGTTCCATGTTTCGCTGGTCTCATTTTCGTTGCGTCTAGCGTTCTGCCACTTTTATCAACCGGGTGCATTTGAATTTGCGTGTCAGCCACAATGAAAGGCATAACCAATTGGTTTCGGAAAAAATTATTGGGCAATGCTGTTGTAGCAACACAATGTGCACGGGATGGAAATTTCTATTTCTGGGGAACAAAGTTTGCGAATCACTGCAGTGAACAAATAAAATCTGAAAAAAAATCAAATTATGCAACACGGGGTTTCCATGTCAGCTAAAATTCGTGTTCATTTGACCACCGTTTTATCCTCACTCGATGAGCTGGAGCTCGAACTACTGCTGCTACTGCTTGAGCTACTGCTACTACTGCTGCTGCTACTGCTCGTTGTATCGTGTGCTGCAATTGTTTTTCTCTTGTATCCAACAACACCAATCTTATTGCGATCCCGTTCCGTACTTGGACTTCGGTCCTGGTCTGAGCCCGGCTGGGCACTGTGATCTTCATCTGACTCTATCTGGTTGTTATCATCACTGCTTGTTTGTGGACTTTGACTTTTGGGTGACGTGCTTGTGTGATAGCTTGACTCCGCTGTTGTGGTCGTGCTTGTGGACACCTCTGGCTCACCACCACCGTTCGTCTCAGTGCTACTCGTTTCAATTGGTTCTGAAATGATAATGTGCTGACCGCTGTGATGAACCAACACTGATGATAGCAGGCAGTCACAAAGTCTCTCAGTGTTCGATGTTAATAATATTGGTTGTCAG
Source organism: Rhynchonema sp. JSB1_4 (assembly GCA_030248065.1). Classification (NCBI taxonomy): domain Eukaryota; kingdom Metazoa; phylum Nematoda; class Chromadorea; order Monhysterida; family Xyalidae; genus Rhynchonema; species Rhynchonema sp. JSB1_4. The sequence goes on from JASAMV010009212.1 coordinate 78,191, forward strand.
AGGAAGATAAATGGACATTTTCAAATTCCGAATCTTACCATGTTCATATTGTGTCACCCTTTCTGAATCACGCTCGGTCGTGCTGCGTGTCCCGCCATTCCCGTCCGTTGTCGTTGGTCCCGGTGTTATTGTGGTCGAGCTCCCATCTCCATTTTGCTCTTCTTCATCAGTGCTGTGCTCCTCCTCTTCAAACTTCGTCCATCTCTCCGGCATCGGAAGTCGACTTCCCGGTCGCTGTGCGATTTTTGTGAAAGTTTTTGGTTCAAGCCATATCGCACATCGGGAAGAATCAAACAAAACATTTTCTACTGCAGTCAAGTTTAGGCAATTACCAAAAACAGTTTCTGTGTCATATGCAAGTTTTGGCAGCTAATTGGTCAGATTTAAAACAGAAAACGTATTGGTTCATTTCCCGTTTCCCGATTCCCTGACGGGAACGAGCAACCCGGACGTACAAAAATTTTCATTCCCGACATGACTAAACGCACCCTAGATAGTACTACCTATTACTCATCAAACTTATGGATCGATAGGTCCTGTCTTATTTGATATCAAAGCCTAGAATTTTTATCTGTGTAACAGTTGGTCTCAGACATGATAATAAACAAGTTTACAATAGGCCAAAATTAATGCCACCTGAAATTCACGAAGTCGCCAACGTCAGTAAATTGCAAGAAAACTTCTCGTGCGTGACCAACACAGGACTGATCCGACAGTGCGTCACAGATAAAACAGCGGGGAAAAACTGTGGGTGACAAAACGGTCTCGAAGACCGACCCTATACAATTAGGGGCCACTGCTAAGTTTAACCTACTAAAATAGGGTAATTTAAGCTTGCGCTGAACCGGAAAACAATAACCCGAAATTTAGGAGACCGCTGTTTTGTCCCCCGCTGTTATGTCCGCCCCCATCCGACCACCAGTTCGATATTACGTACATTACATCCATACGTACATACGTATGTGAGTCCACTGCTACCAACCATTTTATACTCCACCTCATGCAATTCGTGTGACTCGCCCGAGCTGACATCAGCCTCACAGACACAGAGGCGAACACGTGGGCATTCGTTCTCCCACCAGGTGTCACGCAGACGCTAATAATTGTGCAAAAAATTATTGATTCAAATCTTTAGTTTATCAAAACTCAGATGGTTGATGAATTACAAAAGCGACAACCTGTTCTTCTCCTTGAAACTTGATACGAACGATGGCCTTACTCAATTCCCCTGCCAGATCAGGCGAATGCGCACGACTGACGCCGAAGGCATACTCGCGTGGCTGCACTGCTTTGCCTGAATGAATGGGGAAGGGAGTGTAAAAATGTACTTTTGGTAATGATATTCCGGATTCACATCCGGATTTCGAGCAGTCATGATCAACAAAACGGAATCAGACCCGATCACCAAGTTTGACACCCGCCGTCACCGACCAACAACAAAGAGATCGCACGGTTCCTTGCCGATCCAATATTCTGCGAACATCTGTTCCGCCAGAAACACATCGGCGTCGCCATTGCGCAGTTTGGCCACGCCATCGGACATTGAGTTCGACAACAACTGTTGACCGGCAGGCGACGATATGCGACGACCGATCTCGCTGAGAATGTTTGGGAAGAGAAAATTGATGTCAGCGTGATCGATCGATTGATCTTGCGCTTGTTGTTCCATCAAATTTTCTGCGCCTCAGTCGCTGTGCACCACACTGCGACCACCCTCCCCATGATGCAGACACACCAGAAAACGTATACCTATCGCGGAGGATGCTGCATTACAACGACATTACAAGACAGTGGTTCCGCAAATCGTACTCAGCGGTGGCCCAGGTTTCGGCTCAGGCTGAAGCTTACCATTAACATGTAACATCAAACATACAGGGTGACTCAACAGCCTTGAAGCAGATCAAATTTATCAGCAGGATCAAGTTTATCGGCCCAACCAACCACACGGCCTTGAGATCTAGTGTCGCAAAAAGGGTTCCGTACTAAGTTGGGTCACCCTTGTATACCTTAGTTAAGTCGGGCTAATCCCAAGCCAAGTCTCAACAGACGCTCACCCACCGATAGAGTGGATAGTCACTGTTGGTGAACAAAGCGTGCGTCGATCCATGTCCGATCAAGGTGAACTTGACGTTACCTGATGTAGCAAGGTCAAGCAGATCCGCGAATTTGATCGGCTGGCCCTCGGATGGTTTCAGCATCAGCGGCACAATGCCTGACAAAATGTTGGTGCATGTAATGACCTGACACGATTTCGCAACATACTGTATTGTACATAGTTCGTGGCTTGATGATAAAATTGTTCAACACGGCCCGGGAGCACTCCAAGCCTACACTTGATCAGACCTTGGTCGGAAAGCCGCAAACGTCATGACCTGACTTGCAAGATATTCAATGAAAGAGAAGGTCATCGTCTGAGCCCGGCGAGTACCAACCGGCAGGCAGAATCGGCGACGTGAAATCAATGGCATCCATTCGTTCGGTTGTGACCGTCAACGGTGCCAATGCCACCTGGGCACGGCCGGACACCAACTCACCGACCATGCCTGACCAGCTGCCTGAATTGGAAAGGACACAACATGTGCACTCGCTGGTGTGTGATATTCATTCTTCCTAAAGCAAGCCATATGTCTCATGGATTTTGCTCCGATGAAGAATGTGCTTTCATATAATCTGTTAGCTGACATACCAGCCGTAGCATTGTACGTGCCGTACTTTCTGTCACCGGGCAGATACAGGGTGGTGCTGAAGTCCAGCAACTCTTCCACTCGACGCCACAGATCGATTAGATAGCTGAAACATCAGATTGTTAAAATTTGACCCTGCATTAAATTTAGCAAAGTATGTGAAACTTTGTAGCCAACCCGGCAAAGCGATCATTCTCATCCTTGTAGACAAACGGGGGTTCCTCAATTGTGACCACTTTGAGATTCAGCCCTTTGAGCTTGCTGGTGATTGGCTCAACAGACGACGGGAATATGAGGATTAGCGAAAGAATGGATAGAAAGTAGATGACTGAATTGGGATTTGAGGCCATGCTGCGTAGCGGCCTGATTGTCTGTGAACGTATACTGGCAAAATTCCTTTACATAAACTAACAACGTTACTACAAGAGATCTGTTAATTATTGCTTCCGGGTGACGCTAACGCTATGTTCGACAATGTTTATTCCCAGCAAACAATCAAAGCTGATAGCGACTCTATCGAAACGCAAGTTCATACTTTACAGAAATCACGGGTTTGTGCCAAAAAGTTGGGCAAGCAAACTACATGTCGCCTGATTGTTTGGTGACATTTCTTCCATGTCGACGTCAACCGATTTTAGGCAAAATTCCGCCAACAAAACGGTAGTCTGTGGCTGTAGCAGTCAGGCAATCCTTTGCGTTTCTTTTTGTTTCAGACATCAAGAGGCGACAAAATACATGGCACCATAGAACCTCACATCGCCAGATCGCTGCGATACCGAGTATACCACGTGAGTGTCACCAAAAACAAGTGTTGCTTCTTGTCACAGACGCCGACACGGTTTGAACATTTGAACAGTTGTTTCGCGTCGCGATGTACGGTTTTCGCCCACAACTTTTTGTATCAATGCGCAAAAACATGTTTTGGCGCCTAATCAATCTTGTCGAAGCTTTTGGCTGCGGGGTTTCACCATTGTCAACTTCACGTAACGTTTGTGTACGGATTGACACAGGTTGTCCGACGTTAACGAAAAGACGCCGTCGGTGATGTTTCGGTGTGTGTATGTTGTGGACACAATGATAAAACAACCGTTTGCTGTAATGTATGTACATACAGTACAGTATGTGCTCTTCTATGTACCTTAGCACCAGTATAAAAAATTATATGTTAGCGCGTATGTCGCACTCAATAGATGAGAATGAACACTGAGAGCACTGAGGAATTTGAAACATCAGCATGCTGCATGGTCACATTGTTATCAGACAACATTAATTCCGAAAAAAATTAACAGCAACCAGAAACCAGCATGCCGCCCCGCCGAATAGCGCTCGTGTCGCGTATTGCGCGCGACTGCATGCAAAACCAGAGAGCAACACAAAACACACATGTCTGTCAGCAACCTGCATGTAAAGATACGGTTTATACGCGTCATGGACCATGAACAGCCATGTACATACCTAGAAGGGTGATATGTACCAGTGTAGGGTACACACAGGGTCACGCAAGCAAGCAACAATGCGCATTAAATTGCATTTGCGGCCTGCCAACCCCAGTCCAGTTTCTTCTTCGTGGCGGCTTTTGGGCCAAGCTCTAAACAGATTTCCAAGTCCCATGGTGCCGTATAAATTAGGCACATTTTGTGGGCGCATAAACTGACGATATGGGCGGTGCACGCCGCATGTGTGCATACGGTAGCATTGCCCTATGACGAAGCGCTGAAAGTTCGCAGATGGTATGTATATGGTGCCAACAGTTGCTCATCGTGTTTTCTTTTGGCAGAGGTTTTTGGGTTCAGGAATCGTGAATGTAGATTTCACACAGATTTATGCTGGTCGGTTACTGTATGCCATATGTTTGCTTGCACATGCTGTCCTGACATACGTGCTGTACATACACTACACTCAGATTATACAGTATCGCATTTTCCCATTCTGTTGTGATTTTTCCAGATTATTTTCATGATATGCCCCATTTGGCCTCCCAACCTTCCTCCAGATAAACCCGCCCAAAAATCACATCCTTGAGTGACCGCGCGCCCATTGGCATTTTTGAACTTTCCTGGTTCTCCTCACTGCGTACAGTCATCCCACTCTGTAATGAACGTTGTTGGTGAATCTCTGTCGGTGTACCACTGCAGACTTGCCACTCCATACAGGAGGTAATGTGCCGCTCAGCAAAGAAAAATTCGTATCCAAGTCGATTCAGGCCGGTACGCGCTTTGCGAAAGCATCCGGGTCGTGTGTGGTCGGGAACGGTGTTGACCTTGACTTCGCGAAAATATACTGTATGTTTTTATAAATACACCCATCCGAAGCTTCAGCCGGCTGGCCACGTGCGTGATTGCATGCATATTATACAGCCAGTGCGCAACTGACTGGCTGCTGCTTCAACATTTTTGCCAAGTTAAAGTCAAACCCGACCCTGACTACCCCCGACCAAGGATGCCCCACATATAGAGGGGTGACTGTACCCTGGGCCCATCGCTAATGTCCGTGTTAGCGACGCGCGCATGAGTGTGACGCGAAAAAATTGTGCTGGCAGCCCCTCCCCAACGACGATGCCGGTATCGTGTTTTGATTTGTGGCCTGACGGTCGCTAAATGCGTTTGGCTTCCAAATAATTTGGCAGCCGGCGACAATGGCTCAACAGACGGATCCAGAAAAGTTGGCGTTTTTGTGTTTGCCTGTCTGATCTTGCTTGCGGCTACTTGCAGATTGTTCAAGTGGTCCGTTTGGTATGTTGGCCGCGGTTGCGTACATGCTGGTTTGAGGTCAACATATGTATAAATTGTGCTTTCCGGGAAAGTTCTGTAAATGTACATTTCAAAGCACCTTCCATAGCCCGCACGTCATTGTATAACTTTCGCAAGTGCAAAGCAACACCATTTTATATCTGCTGAACCTCAAACTGGAGATGTAGCTTTACCAGGCCTGTAGTCACAGCTGTTGTTGCACGGCGTTTTTGCGTTTCCGGTGGCTAATTTTAGCATTTTTGGTCCTGCTGGAGCGAACACGATGAAAGTTCGTCAGTTTGGGGGTCACAACAACGGTTACAATTACTGTAGCATGCAGCAGTATTTCCAATGGGTAGTTCCAATATTCTTCTATCTTGACATTACGACAGCAGGAACTTTCATGCGCAAGTCGGTGTACGTAATTCCACTATTCCATATAAAAGCAGAAATGTCTGTTTTGTTCCGTAGTCTTGCTCTGCGGCGTTAACAGCTGTGCCCCCAGCGACCCATAACCGACGGTCAAGATGTGATATAATGGGACCATGGAATAACTTGCGAAATATGGAATAGGCGTCAAAATGATATGGAAACACTCGAATTTGACATTCAATTGCCGTTTTTATTACAGTTCCGCCCATATCTTTGTGCTGGATCGTGCCAAGCGCTTCGTTTCAGGTTTCGTAAATACAATAAATAGCAACTTGTTCAAGGTGGAATCGCAGAGAAGCATTGATTCCATAAGTTTATACACATGTGAGCATCTCAAGGATGACGCATGGATGTTTACATGAGCCAATGCTTGCTGTGGCACGCTGTAATCAAATCATCAACACTTCCAGTCGCATAAACCGCCCACCCACAAGTCACCCTCTGGTACTCATGCTTCCGAAACTGGTCTTGCGATTCATAAATCTGGCGCATAAAATCAAATTGCCCCCAACTTTGCTGTCATATTTCTAGAGTTGTAGTGATTGGGGTCATTTTGGACTTTGTCACTGTCCAACAAAACTGCTCTTTTGCTCTTGTAAGGTTGTTGCCTTGTTATTTTTATCCCGCATCATAAACTTTCACGACCCACACTGTTTCCTATTCACTCACCTCTAATTGCGCACTTCAGTTGCCAGACAGATTTTGTTCATAAAACGAACGAATTTTGGGCAGATAAACTGAATTACAATCGATTTTGTTCGTCAAGCGCAACGTCAAAGCCACAAAAAGTGTTATGTCCTGATTTGGTTTGTCAATCGGTCGGCTCCCAGTCCCAGACTTGGACCCGACAACGTAATCAGATTTGAATTGGTTTCTTTGCAGAAAACAATGGACCAAACTTGTTGCTATTGTCCTGTCATTCTATGTTTGCAATGACGACGACAGAGGATAGTGAAAATCAAATCAAATTCCGATTTACTGAAACTCAATGTTGAAGAATTCGGCAATTAAACAACATAATGGATCCTCGAATGTTCACAACTGTCGCGCTCTTGCTGGCCGGAACAGAGGCGTACATGTACCTGCCACTGGGTTAGTGTGTAAAGTTTCCTACTTCGGTTTGAAACATCAGGGTGCGATTTAATCTACACACATGCCGACACGCACGACTCAATAATCCGAACAGTGGATTCAGCTCGTAGCACTGTCGTCTGCAAGCATCTTCCCATGCATAATTTCTCGCGCTGGGGCTGCTTGAGTTGACGAAGAGAGTGGACCATTTGAGTTGACGAGTGTACCATAGGCCATGGATTTACCAATAATAGTTATTGTCACTGTTTATCGCCTCAAGTTTTACCTATGCCCGATCACCCACCACTCATTCACAATTTACTACACGCGGTCCATTATTTGTCACGCTTCACTGATTATCATGCATTTCATGCACCAAACTGTTCACCTTGCGGTCCAGTTTTATTGTTTCTGTCCTAAACGTGCTGTTCTACGTATAACTCGTGCTTCGCGATCTCTTTGTGGATTCTGTGTGACGCACTTTGTTGCTCCATGCATGTGCGTGCGTGACAAGACCTCCCAACCTAAACAACCACACAACACCGTTATGCGATAATGACGCGCACGAAAATCACCCCTAATCAAGCAATAAGCCAGAAAAATAGATGTTTCTCAAGAATTCTTCATCTTTGTCAACGTGCAAATTCAACGGAATTGTTTTTCACGTTACGGGATTTTTTGTGTTTCTCTCACAGGAACAAGAAAAACGCGCTTTTTTACTTGATTGTGATCTAAAGATTTTGTTCTCAAAACGCTCACATCGTGGTAGCAGAGTATATGCAGTAATCCAATTACAGAAAACTTAGAAAAAAACCTGAAATGTCGATTTTAGCGATTAGCCTCTTCCGCATCTCTGATCATTCTGAATGGAGCTTGGCAGTTACATAGATTGTTCACCCCTGCGTGCGCATTTACGATGGAGAAAAAAACTGATTACAATTACGATCATATCTAAAAAACGGACGGAATTGATAGAAAACTGCACAATTTCTGTAAAATCAGTAATTGGTCAACGATAAAACTGTTGGTGGGCTGGCAAAAATGTAGTTGTATTTTTAGTACTTTGATTTTGAAGTTCCAAACAATGTTGCTTTGCGTGATTAGTTAGGGATTGTTTGCTGAAAAAATATGTGCAGATATTGATAAAACAAACAGGCTACAGTAAATAATAATCAATATATTTATTTGCACACAAACACATCCAGTACATCTGACTTTACAGCTGAACCATATCGCGCTAATCCCGGGGTGCATTTCATGCAACAGATGCCTCTGTGCAAATAGCGGCAGAAACGCTTTTGAGCGGCGAAGCTGCTTATGATGTGTGAACCGCATGACCCGACATAAAGAGCACAGCACAGCTTGATTAGATGCACAAAACCGACTGTTGTTAAAAAACACGAGTGGAACATCGCATGAATTGCAAAACGCAAAAAGATAACATTAAACAAATTTCAAGGTGGCATTTGCAAATCATTTTAGATACCGAAGTGCCGGGCCGTCCGCGTCATGTCCAGGCCCGGGCAACATCAAGTGACAAAATTGAGCTCACATGGGAACCACCGGCAAATATCCAGAGGATCCGAATTCAGGTATTACTTTACAGTTCTCGAGAAAAACACACTTTTTCTAGATTTTTCAAGATTCGTCATAGGTATACACTTCCAGTTTTTCTACAGTCAAGATTCGTTATAGTGTAGGTATATTTTTCGGACGCCCTGAAAAGTATACTTATAACGAATTTATGCCTGTAGCGAATCCAATACCTAAGGAAAATTCAGTACTTTTGGATGGCATAACGTTTGTACCTTGCTTTGTTCATTTTGAATTCATTTCAGTCAAGTTTGAAGCATTATGTGCACAAAAGCGCATGGTAGTGCTGTTTAGTTTATTTTCATTTTTGGACGTATACGTGCTTACACCGATATCAGTGGCCGACATCATTCAGGGTTACGCCGTGCGGTATGGCACTGGCTCACAGGGTGCGTTGTGGAGCCTGGCCATTGATGGTGCAAGGGAGAATCATGTGGAACTCGATCAGCTGGGTCAGTTCAGAACCGGACTTTTGCTGGTTGTTCAACAAAATTTGCAAGTTGGATTTGCGCTTGACTCTGTTTCAGAGCCCAACACGGAGTACATAATCGAACTAACGGCCTACAACGATGTGGGTGACAGTCTGGCTGCAATTGTGAAGGCACAAACCAAATCAGCCAACGGAATTGGTTGGACGGTTTTTTCGTATTCGTTTTCGTTCTGTTTCATGTACATTAGTTGCAGTCGTTGTGCGTTGTCTCCGTTAACTGAAATCGAGGTGCTCTGTGTGATTGCCGTTGTCAAGTCTTGGAACAGGGAATGAGAGAAAATCATTCACTAACTACTTAGAACAAAAGTATCCGGAAAATTTGCAGAACCCAACAAATTCGAACTGTTCCCACCGAATCGTTTGCAAACCAAGGTGATCTCATCGAGTGAAATCGAACTGAGTTGGGAGGACCAATCAGCGCAGATTGGCACGCCCGATAGAAAATACACTATAAAGTGCGGATTTTGGTAACTTTTATAATTTTTTCACAAATAACCAGAATTAAATAATAACCAGATACGCACCACATCACACCGATGTGCATCAACTGCCGGTTCAGTACGAGCAACGCAGTTCGACCGAGCGAAAATTGAGAATTCACGGTATGAGACCGGACACAAAGTACGAATTCGCAGTCAAGGTCACTGCCGACGGACGCGACTCGCCGTGGAGCATGATGCAACTCGCAAAGACAATGTCTGCGCGTGAGTGACTCTCTCGCAAAGATTATGGGGTTTCTGGATACACTCTAACAGTGTAATATTATGTGTAAGCCTTAGTGTTCTTTTGTTTCAGCACCAACGTCGGCTCCGTACGCGTTCCGTGTGCTAACAAACACTGACGGTTCAGTGACGCTGTCTTGGAAACCACCCAGACATCCAAACGGAGAACTGACTGGTTTGTATTGTAATTTTTCACTTTGCTTTGTAACGCTTTCTTTGTTAATTTTGCAAAAACGGTATGTTGTACCATAATCTCATTAATAATTGCAGCTTATTGGCTTTATTACACGGTCGGAGACGAAAAACTGGAGCTAAACAAATGGAAACGCATTGAACTGGCACCCGTGACAACATCTTATGTGATAAAGGTGCGGTAACAGATAGACTCAACACTCAAGTATGAATGGGCATACAAAGAGACACGCGCTCGCAAAACAAAATGCACTCACGTGGAATCGATCCATCAACAGCTGCTGTCATAGAAATCGTTATGTGCATTGCGTGACTGAGTAATTCTTCCGGTGGTCTCATTTTAATCGGAACAGTTGGTTTCCGCTGGTCTGTCAGACATGTCAAAACAAATCTAATGGCTCTTTGACAACATGCGTAACCATGACTGAATGGTTGTATAATTACACTTGCAGTGTGAATTTTAATACTACGCACGCGCAGGTTGGCAACCTACATAACTAAAGTAAACTCGGTTTGAGCAGGGGGCAAGGGACACATACTGTAACACGAAAACTATTTTAAATTCGTGCTAATTTTGGCACCGCTAAATAAAACAACTGTACTTTCCAGGATCTCAAAAACGGCATTCTCTACATTCGTATGCGCGCAGTGAACCGAGTGGGCAAAGGGCCCCTGTCATCGCTCGTGGTGCACTCGGTGGAGCCACCATGGCCTGCGGGAACCAAGGCACGCGTACACACACACACGAGTCTGAAACCGAAGAATGAATGTTGGTGTATAATTGGTCAATAAAGTATTACTATTTCAAAAGCACTCTTTTTGAGCATAAATTTCAGTGGCAGTCACTCTCGCTGTGGTCAGTCCAGAAGCACACAAATGGTCGAGCTTTGAGCGAAAGGTGACTCCTTAGTCCTTACATTGAACATGTCAGGGAAAATTAACCTGACAAAGATAAACACGTGTACCTGATGTTTCAAGGAGGTACGACTTCAACCGGGCCAATCGCTGACTGTGAGCTGCACAGCGGACGCAGACCAGCACTCAATCGTGGCCATGCACTGGTATCGAGCTGACAGCGGTCAACAAATACCGCGCACGTCCTCCTATCAACGGTGCGTTGCATTGATCAATCAGGATACAATATTCACATAAAAAGTGAACAACGAATGTCTCAAATATCCGGAAGAGTGCTCGCTCACATCCTGATTTATGAAGGCGGTTTGCTTGCAGGATCTACACGAAGGGCAGCGATAGTCACGGTCTGCTGCGAATCGTGTTCAATGACTTGATAACGGATGACTCAAATTGGTACTGGTGCAATGTGACTACTATTAACGGACAGTCAAGCGGAGACGCGTTCCTGTTGAGGGTAACAGACAGCCGTGAGTGAACGTTTCTATTGTTGGCGGCCTTTCCTGAAAAAATGCATAGTTTTCGGATAAAAATAAGAAAGAAGTCAATTGAAAATCTGAATTGTACAGCATTTCCAGCCTCGAATCATCCGGGTGCCAGCGATCTCAATTGTAATTTTGAAAGACCAGATTTGTGCGAATGGAAAACCGATAGACGCGTGAAAGGTGCGTGAGCAGTGAATAGACTCCGAACTTGGATGACTAGGATTTGGCTTACAATGGCGGTCCCTTTGCCGATCAACCAATCAATCATGATCGTAGGTGAATGGCAGTGGATGGAGGCGGGGCGATTCAATAATGCTCTCTGGCTGCCGAATGATCGAACTTCGGAAGTCGGCGGACGAGGTGGGTACAATTTGGGTGTGCTACATGTTTGTCACAGCTTGTGCTAACGAACAGAGAATATCGTCAGCACACGTACAGTATATAGCAAGCGGGAACCGAATGAGAGACACCACAGCCGGTATGCACTTTGGTGACATGCCAATCCCGGGTGTTCAGGGGCGCAAAATGAGGAAGCCCACAACTTGCGATTATTCATTCTTTCTGCAATTTTGACAGCGTGAAAGTTCCTAACAGCTCACAGTCGAACAACTATTGTCAAAATCTAAAATCACAGAAACAACGAAATCGCAAGATATGGAAAGCCCACTTTGTACCGCCGACGACCACGTTCGACCCAGCAAGCAAAGTGGGCAAGGGTTGTCTTTTTCCACTTTCGCACAAATGTTTGCATTTCCAGCACCCGGCCACTACATGTACGTGGTGGACGAGTCAGCAGACTCGAGCAGTCAGACAGCACGCCTTTTGTCACCGGTCATGCCGCACACAAATGGATACTACAGTTGTTTGACGTTCTGGTACAACTCGCACTCCACTGACGGTCAGGGCGCTGGTGTCTTTCTAGTTCGCAAGTCATCGCGCAACGCGCGTGTATTCATTGTTTACTATTTGAGGCTGCCCGCGCCCGACGCCTTGCGTCGGCCAAATTTCAGTACAAGCCTTTTTTAGGTTTTTATATTATTTCAGTGCACAGATGATCGTGAACAGCAAATGTGGAAATACGTAGCTCATCAGTCTTATGCAGCGAGCAAAGCATTTCTGGCCCTGCAATGTACTGACAATGTTTGTCTGTTTCGCTCTGCTTTCGCAGACTGACCGAGACGCCAGGGCTCGTCAGTGCGAATGCCTCTGGCAAACTTGCCTCCAAAAGCCCCACCCGGAGAACTTATTGCTGGCCTGTAACATCACTGCGTGCAAACTCATAAACAGAGCCCCATCACACTCATTCGGTCGCAGTATACTTGCCACAGAGAAGAATGTTTTGAATTGGCTATGAAAGTGCGCATGATTTTGCTCGCAATGGTCTCATGATTCGTTTACCATGATACGAGAAGCGTTGCCGAATTTCTATCAAATTTGTGTTGTTTTTTTTAATCGCTTGTGATGGGGGCAGCTGGGGTTCGACCTGATGGGATCTGGTTTGGTCACTTGACTTTTTGGCCTATGTCTTGGCTGGCGATCAATCGATGCCACTTTGTCTCCACTCAGTGCAGAATTTGTTTATTTTGAAGCCTGCTTCGCCGGTTCGGTACCAAGGCAGGTCAGGTCATCCAATATAATCAATAAAGTTTGACACCGGCCTTAGTTTGGTAGTCCAGTCCTGAACGATAACAGAACGCGTGCATTTCAGCTAGTCTGCTAGTCAGTCTGCTACCGCGTCAACCCACAGCTTCGTACACACGCGAAACACCAATCAACGTGCTGCGTTTGAATGACACGAATCGTGATTGGCTGCAAGTTGGCGCACTCGTCAAACCGGTCGATGTGGAATTCCAGGTTCGATCGAAAAAAAATATTTTAGTTCGTGCAATTCCGGCCTAATGTCGGATTATGTAGAAAAATGGTAAATCAGAAAGACTGATCAGTAAAAGTCCATGATAACACGGGTCATGGCAGCCTCCACCACAGAATCTCAACTATTATAAGGCAGTTATGACACTTGGTGATCGGATGGCATATAGATCTTCCGTTGGTCGCAGGTCCCGTTTATATTTTTTGAATATCTCGAGCTGTCCAAAAATCCTCAATGCAAAAAAGTCCCTTTCGCAACGATGCGATCACCAAGCTTGACACACCGGCCGAAGTCTTGTTGAAGTTTGTGGAAGAATAAATGACTGCTTTTCAGATTGTGCTGGAAGCGACTAAACGTCCATCGGGGATTCTTGTACTCGGAATTGACGACATCGAAATCAGACCCGGATTCTGCTCCGATCGACTTTGGGATGCGACATTGGCTGCTGGTTGGTTGATGTGTAATTTGAACGTCTGAGAATTCTTCGACACACGAAGAATAATCGATGGTCGCACCGGTGATTATAAACTGCCCACCCTTGTTTGCGTGACCTTATGCAACAGGATAAGCAGTGTGCGTTCTGGTTGCATGGCTTCGCAGACGCAGACGTGTACCAGGTCATCGTCAAAGCCAATGCACCAAATGGCCACGTGACCCAGACACACGAGCTGGTTTTTGTGCACGCGTAAAACATCACCGCACACCAGCACACAAAAAATGAATAAAATGGCACACCCAAAATTTGTGTTGTCACTTTTCCACCTCCGGTTGTGTGTGAGAGACACAGCCTTTTTGCCTGATACTCGCTTGTACCGGCATGAATCTCGAAATATCAAAATCGAAATATCTCGAAATATAAAGATCTGTGTGCTGTAAGATTCGTGCGTTCTTCCCCTGCATGTCTCAACAAGCTTGCGTGTCCATGTTTTGTGCGCACAATGATAACCGAAAGAATACGCACCGTTTGAAATGAGGTCAAATTTCATTTGCGTGCGCTCAAGGTGTTTATACCTGTCTCTCCAAGGACAAAAGAACACTGTTATTTTATTATTTTGGCCATCAAATCACGCGCATGACAAGCGATCGTTGTAATTATGGGCTTGGGACCAGTCGACTGTGCCTAAAATGTGCTCATAATGTTTATGATGGGATAAAGCTGCTGTTTTTGGCTGTTTATGGTTGGTTCTAACATTTGGTTGTTGATGTCATGCTCTGTGATTTTGGCTTTGCTGGAATCATATGAAATTTATCAACGTTTTGATTTGGAACAATCCACATCAACGAAATTATACGGTTACGTGAAAACCCAATCACTTTTACAGCGCCGCGCCGTTGCCCATAAGTTTTTTTACACCGTCTTTTAATAATTTCAGAAACTGCGTATTTTCTGCTAAATGGAAATTTGTTGTTTACTTGTGTTTTGGCCGAACAAAGCGCTAAAAATTGTGCAAATTTGCGCGCGCAGCTCACAAATAAAACAGGGCGGAGTCGATGTCACCTCCGAGGCCTTCGGGAGTAGTGTGTAGGCTCACAAACCGAAACCCCACTTTTTTCCACTTGGCTAATTTCGGCTTTTTGCTTAACATGACCGGCTACGTATGCTTGTAAGTGAGGTCTTTATGTGCACGTTCATGGTAATAAACACCGCCATGAGCTAGCCGCATACCCGAGCCGTATGGTCATGTGGCTATTTTTACAAAAATGTGTTTTTAAAAGCCACCAAGCATTTAGAGACGACACTTTAACCCATCTATACCTACTCGTGTGTCCTCTACCCGCTGGTGTATAGTAAGCTCAATTCTTTGTGTGCTATTGTACATGCTTTATATACGGCGGAGGGTGGAGTCCATACCCGGAAAATGCTCTTGTATATATTTTAGTGGAGAACAAAATACATTACCATTTCGTGTGTGGCACTGTGTATATTTTCAGAGAACGGACCAATTTTTGTCCATGTCAGTGGTTTGCCGCCAGTTTGAAATCAATGCCCTCACATTTTTGGTATTCAGTGGACTGGAGCACTACTCACTTGGTCATATAGGCATGCCCCACTGGCGGTGCTTTTGTAAGCCGGGGCACACAAAAAGTGCACAACTTGGCCCACCCATAGGCAGCGGGTGGCAAAGTTTTTTTCTTTAAATTCCGAAATAAGCTCGCATCCAACGCTTTCTGATCGGAATGTTTGTATTTCGCCGCCCGACTCCGCCCCAACCCCCCTCCACTCTGAAGTGCTACCCCACACAGATCCGTAAGGACATCAGCGGTAGTTTGAGGTTCCCGAGGAGGCTGTCAGAGTTGCTGTCAATTCTTGCGCAGAGGAAATGTTTTGAAACCCGCTAGGCACGCAAGTATCCTAAATCCACCAGGCATAGTCAAAGTTCGGTTGCAATTCCATTTTTTTATCTTTCCACCAATAAAGCTGATGCGGGGTGCGTGTCGGTACGATGGCTGTAACTTATTCTATTTACTTTTAGCTGTCAAAATATATCCATCTCTCGCGATCTAAAGTCCATAGTCCTTTGGGAGCACTCTTTTTGTCTTCGCGCCCGCTATCGCGCGGCCACCAACAGTAGCGATTCGCGAGCAACAGTTAACAATCTTTCAAAAAGAAAATTTGATTTTCCACCGCTCTTCGTGCTCCGCATACTGTACATGGTCACCGACCGTTTGAGTATGGGTTGTGCTGCTGTGTACTAAATAGGAACGCGCACGCAATATTGCATTCGGAAAAAGTATTGCGGCCGTTTTTTGGCTTTGTGACCCGATGGTCCGTCCTGTCTTCATGGCGTGGCGACTTTGCAGCAGAAACGTTCGTTTCCGGCGGCCCGATAGTTTTTCACTCGATGATTTTTCTCTGCTTTCGATCTTTGTCAAGCTCTCTCAAGCTGTAATATGGGTATCGAGAGAATTCTGATGTATTTTCGTCTTGTTTGAACTCACATCGCTTCGTCAGGGGGAACGATCAAAATTGTCACGCATACACTATGAATAGAGCGGTGCGCGGTGTCCGAGAAAAGTTCTGAGGCCTGTATAAACCTCACAGGAAATGTATGGGCCCGAAATCAAACTCAATTTTCAATTGTCTGTTATTGGCAGTGAATCTTGACGTCTGGTGTTCTATTTCTCTTGAATTCTTTATTTAACTCTGAATTATTGCACAATCAAAACCTAAACTGTCGCAACTGTTTACAGGCACAGATCAATATTGAAACCCGAATAAATAAATGGCGGCAAAACGTTTTGTGTCTCTGATAAACATGTTGCTGCTGTTTTGATTTTGAATAATTTATGAAATCTTGACAGTATGTCTGGCCAGCGTGTTTCATTAAACGTGAGGCCCTTTTTGTAAAATTTACTATGCGCCAAAGCTACGCAATGCAATTAGAGATATGAATTTGAGCCGATCAAACAATTTTTTATGGTGCCCAAAACTTCTGTCCAACACAACTTTCCACTAAGTCACAGACCACAAATAAGTTGTCACCTAATATCTATTTAATAGCGTGAGATATCGGTCATCTGCAGCTGTCAGGTTTCGGAAGAATGTTATAATTGTTTTATTTATTTCCGCTCGAAATTACAATCGGATTTGGCGGACAGTAAATTGTCTGTTAACAATCACAACGGTTTATGTATGTGCACGTCAACGTGCAACCAGGGACTATCATAAACTATCACCTTGTCAAACTACGCAAACGCGCTTGTAGATAAATAGCGGTTTCGCCCGTATTCTAGAAACCGTTGTGTATTTTTAGTATTGTTTTGAGTTTGTACGCTACAAATAGCCGAGGAATTTTAAGTTCGGTTTATCTTAGCCGAGGAATTTTAAGTTCGGTTTATCTCACACTACACATAACAAACTGCAACTTCGATGGTTCAGAAAATACGGCCCTCTCGAAATGTGTACATATATCCCACGTGCAGTTTGCAGTTAATTGGGCATATAATGTGCTCGAAGCGATGTCTTTCGCATTTTTCTTGAATTTCGCCTGCGAGATCAGGTATAATACTTCATGATAGTTTGGCCTGAACTGTCAAGGACAGTCATTCAGTCAAGGCATAACTTTGTCGACTGTGAACTACACTTCCGTCTTTTTGTGTCCGAATCTGCCCGCTGGCTTGTGTTGGTGTTTTTTATTCGCTTCGTTTTCAACAATCACAAACACGAATGTAACAGAGAGCTCTGCGTTATTCGCAATTTTCCGCCTCATAATTTTTCGCCTTCTCTCTCTGACATTACAAACCAGCTGGTGTCTGCCATGGTTCGCAATTGGTCATGCCCTCCCCAACAAGCCAATAGCACGGCTTGCCCTTACGATTTTCTGCTCTGCCGCAAATTTGCGTGAAAATGGATAGCAACAATCACTCACGCATGTTTTACAGTGGAATACCGCTGATCTGATGGTGATGATTTGGTGCTTGCATGGGTTTGCGGTTTTAGCCTTGTGTCCGTCCAGACGAGGCCTTGAGACTATGGGCAGCCCACTCAATCAACCCAACCCCAAAATATCCGCCGCAAACTTTTATGTGACACATTGTTTTACGCACCAGTCCAAGTTTATGGTCAATAACTTATTATGATTATCATGAATAAGATGTCACAGTTGTCTGCAGTATAAGAGCTCGGTTTTGTACACAATCACAATAAAGTGTGTAAGTATGTCTTGTTCTGGCACTATGTCCCATACCTGCTGCAGTTGCGCGTAAAAGTTTTGTCATTGACACTACACACATCGCCCTGTTTCTGTCTGAGATTTACATTTTTGAACCCCGTAATGGTGGGCCAAGGTTTGTCCAGCCAGCCACAGATCACGTTTTCAAATCCTACAGTTCCTTTTCGGAGGGTGGGGTACTAAATGAAAAACCACGGAAGGAAGACTGCATGTGTGGGGAGCGATTTCGTGCCACGCAAAAATGTGTACCTGCAACTTTCTGTAATCAAACCATCTGCATACTAGCGGTGAACACCTCGTTGTAATTTATGGACGCACCCGCGTTCACGCAATTACTCATCTATACATATATAGTTGAAGATTCATAACCTTTTGCATTCTTATTGTGCAACCCAAAACCGTTTATCTTTTTGACAAATTTATTATCATTGCCAACCTGAGCCCATGCGTGTGGTCAGATGTCATGTCAAACGCTTGTCCCGAAATTTTATGTTTTTGTAGAAATTTTCTTGTCATGTTTCCTAACATGCGGCGACTCATCATAACATCCATCATTTTGCGCATTTTCCATAACTTTATCAGAACTTCACGTCTATCATTCAGATATGTATGTATCCATTCAGAATTCCACGTCAATAATGACATAACAAAACGTCACCTTGCCGGATCAGGGCAAAGATCAAGCACTTGGGCTGCTGTGTCGTCAGCCAAGGATGGAGCTGTCAAACGCATTCCGAACTTTACTTTTGATTTTCATGCCTCAATTTCTCTTGCCAACCGACACGCAACCGCATGACAACGAACCAAAGGCCAATAATGCTGTACCCACAAATTTATTCACACTGCCCGGAGGTTAGATTGCGATTGTGAACCATTTCTGTGGTTTTTTACAGAAAATCTTTCGTGCTTCTGCAAACAGTGGCTCTCTTGAACAAATGCCTACGGATATCGATTATACCATTGCGATTTATCTGAACACATTTCTATTGATTTTGTTTGCATAACTTGATCGAAAAATGCACAAGAATTCGACCTTGAGTCACAGCTTGCGGTATATGATACATAGGTCTATGCCGCGCGGGGAAAAAAATCTGAAATAATCAGCTATTTGAGCGAAATCAGTGGATTTTCTCGCGCGAGAAAATATGCAAAATTGATCAATTATTGGTGTCATAAATAATGATGTAACTAAATTCTGTGTTGCAGCGAGTTTGTTGGGAAGTCAAGGTTGAGGCCCGCAAGCGCACACACTCCGTAGCACGCTTGTGAAAAAATTTTGAACAAGTTTTTTTTTTCAAAAAGACAATTTTTTAAAACAAGTCTCGGATTCGATGAAGTTCGACAACATTTGCCTAGAAAACGCGCAAAACGCGAGAAAATGCAATTATTTAGTTGACAGGTCACCGTTGTAACTTGGCCTGCATCACTGATCAAGGGTGTTTACGTGATATCGGTGCGATCCAACAGTCTATGCTTGATATGGACCGTCTAACATTTTTTTAAATTTTTCTCAAAAACCTTTTCTTGTCCAACCCTGCTCTGTGGGCATTTTGCAGACCTTTTTTGTTCCTTTTACTGTCGAATATAAACAAAAACCATCACGCATAGCGAAATTGCAACTCGTGACTGAAGTTTACGTTTTCCATAAGTCACTGGGGGTGTCGAGCATAATACGGAAAGCGCAATTATGAATCATTTTCTCTCGTGGGTGTGTATTTTATTTTCATCGGTGAAATTTAGCGTGTGAAATAACGCGAAGAAAGTGCACCAAGCTGAAACTCTTCACAAATATAATGCGCTTTTACTCAAATTTTCTCAATGTGCGAAGTGTAATCCATATTTCACACGTTGTTATGTCGTGTGATGTCAGCAGTCAGTTTCAGCAAATAAACGCCGAGCTGCTCAAAGCCAGTACAAATGCTCCATTAGTAAGTGGCCATAAATAACAGCTCAAGTGGCTTGGCTCTGGAATTGCGTTATGATGGGAGCCGCTGCATGGCTCTCGCGGATAATTTTGCCTGACAACTACTCCCCTTTAGCTGCCTGGCGGTGTTATTATCCTCGGGTAATATGTATGGTATCTTCGCCTTATTACGTTGAGTGAGTGAACCAAAATTTGATACCAGTGTGGACTTTGTCGTACGTTTGTGTGTTTTTAGGTGTCGGCCTGTTATTGGTACTGATGTGGTCGTAAACCAAAAGTACTCCGAAGATGGACGGTTATTTTCTTCCGCTTCAAAAATATAAACCCGATCCGAAACTATCGCTCCGGATCTGGAACGAGCATAGACGGGTCAGTTGTCATAAATACGCCAAATAGTGACCAAAGTGTGCCACATCTGGCGTCCAGAGTGTCCACCGAAATTGACCAAAGCGTCCGCCTGCAGCAACAAATGGCTTCTTTGCTTCATGAAGCATCGATAAGTTGTGGTCATTTTGAGTTGCGCGCGACCAACAGACGTAGTGAAGTCACAAATCACGCCAGTCAAAGTGAACTCATGTGGAATTTCCGTCATGTGCACATTTTACTGCATTACGCAGTCGTGGCAAAAATTTCGTAGTAAATAGCTCACAGCGTTCCTCTTCGATTCTTTGGGCCCGTTAGTACATATGTATGCAAATGTCATAAACTGGGGTCCAAATTCGGTTGATGCCCTCAGTAAGTATTGTATTCGATAATCCCGAACATGGCACATTACGGTGTGGGGTACATGCGCAACAGAATGGGCCCATTTTTCAACTTTTATTGTCATGCGCTGGTTCGTATATGCCAGTGGTCACTCTGGGCCAAAACAAGAAGATGCTTTTGGTCCAACTCTGTATCAATATACTGTAATGTCTGCGCCTGGTGTTTTGTTCCGGAACCACTGATTTCGGCGACTCCATGGGTTCACTGCACCGGAACCAAGAACTTGAAGTACATAGGTACTACCTTAGCTGTCTTGACATTTGCGGGTCTCCGTCAATTTAGTATACAGACAGTTTTAGTTAAAATTTCGGGATGGCCCGCTCCCGCATGCAGTACGCCTACCAACACGAGCAGAGAGAGAAGACAAGAAAGATTAAGCGATGTATAACTGGCAAACTACAAGCTGCGGGACACACACAGACAGACAAAGTATGCATATACAGTAAGCTATTTGGGTTTACTTGCCAGAAGGAACAGAAGCACGAAATGCACGCATCTCAAAAATAAAATCAAACTCGGGATAAATGTGGGGCTGTCATGTACAATGGAACCGTGAGTTATGGCTGGGATTTATACAGTGTTGGGTCGGGAGTTGCTGGGTGATACGAGGGACCAAAGACATTTTGTATAATGCGTCGGGGATGGATTGATTTGTGAAACAATCGGAACGAACAGTGTTATTTGTGATGTGAGAAAGGCGAAGTGTCACCACGTGTTCGTTCAACCCGGACAGAAAAAACGCAAAAATGATAAGAAACGTCGCTGACTATTCAAAACCATAGTGGTTCAGAAGCTCACGAAAATAAAACTAAACACTGTAATTAAACCCCATAATGTATTGCAGCAGGTCGGAAAAACATTTCAGCAAAATTTCTCGCTTCACAGCCCATCCCATTTCAGATGCCAAACTCGAGGTCGACCTCCTACATGCTGTCCGTTTCCCGGGTCGTGACCCGTTCGTCAGTCGGGTCACCGGTCTAGAGGGCATGCCAGCGGTGGACTTCCGTCGCGGTTCCAACGTCGTCGCGCCCTTCAATCTGTACATGCCGAAAAAGTTCTTCCCGGACTTTGCCGTGCTGGTCACACTTCGACCCAAGGACCACAAAGCCGGCTATCTGTTCGCTGTCGTCAACCCGTTCGACACGGTGGTCGACCTGGGCGTTCTTCTGGAGCACACGCCCGACCAGCGTACGGCCAACATCAGCCTCGTCTACACCGACTCGCGGCAGTACAGCAGCTCGAGGGCACTGGTGTCGTTCATGGTGCCGGCGTTTGTGCAGGAATGGACTCAATTCGCGATTGCTGTCAGGGATGACATGATCAGCATGTACTACAAGTGCAAGAGGACGGACACGAAGAAGGTTAGGAAGCAAACGGGTCGATAAGATTGTCAGATTCATCCAGCGGATGCGGTTAAATCTTGGTTGGCTACACCTTTCGCGTGACAAAGGGCTGAAACAAGATTCCAAAACCATGTATCCCATATCCGAGAGCTTCAGGGCTTCTGTTATCATGCCCATTGAGAGTCAGCTCTAGCAACAAGTTTACATGGAGAATATTACATTACAATACTAACGTTCTATCAAAAAAACCGAAAGTGAGAGCATTGTCCGGTCTAAGTTTTAGTTCACTGAGGCACACTGCAGGACATACATACAGTAGGTGCACCGGCCCATCCTCAGTCTCTAGTGCAATGGTGACGTTGCAGGTACACCGCGACCCCCGACAACTGACGTTTGACGAGGCAGACAAGCTGTACCTGGCCAAGGCAGGCCCGATCATCAACAAACCATTTGAGGTTGGTTAACTTTATCGCCTACAAACAACGCTTTTAACGACTTTATTTTAATGTCCACAGTTTTATCAGAGAATTTATTATCCAATGGCTCCCTGGGTGGCGTTCGATTCGAACAAGGCGGTATCACTCTCTCAAATCGGATTAACGGTTTCATGTCTTTCCACCTGTGCAAGTCAAACGAGTTTACTATGCAGAATTGACCGTTTCAAAAATAATTAACTTTAACATAACGTGACAGCCCCAAAGCCTTTAAACAAACAGTACAGCATATGCCGGAGTTTTCCATAAAAAGCCCCTGGTGCACTATTCCAAAAAGGGTGGACAGCCGGCCTTTTTGTTACAAACATTTTGCCCAAATTAGAGACCCCGTGGGTTCTATTCATAGACGTTTCCGCGGACGGCTCTCTTCGGGAGGGGGCTGTTCTTGGAAAACTCCGGTACATAGTGCACTTTTATGGAACAACTTTTCTCAAGATCATACAGTAATAGCTCAATTATACTCAGTTGTGTGCAAACAAGCAACAACTCTCGTTTTTTGCTGTCTGGAGTGTTTGTTTCAAAACGCGGTAGCTTTACGATCGCGTCTGATAATCAAGAAGTCACTCTTTATTTTATGCGCGAACAGCTGTTGTCTCGGTGATAAGCGGTGTGTTGTCTAGGAAACTGTGATTGACATTGATAGAGCAAAAAAGTTCGTCTCCCAAGAAGTGTATGTAACGGCCACACACTGTTAATGGTTCCTGGTCCGGTGTCGTTTTTTCAAACAAAAACACTCAACCTTTATAACTTTTGATGGCGCGACGTGATTTATGGCCACAGACGGTCTGTGTGTTTCAATTTATCGAAAAGTTATTCCATTTGGTGCTTTTTTAGACAAGAAACGGAGAGGGCGAAGCGTTTATGTCGTCAACGTTCTTTTGTTTGTCTGGCATAAACTATTACCTATGTACCTTGTACGTATACGTCATGACATTTGGCTAATGGTATGCGGTGTTTCAACATATTGTTTATTTGAATGCATTTCTTAACAAGCACCCAGCTGTGTGTCGCGATGTTACTATCAATATTGGCAATTTTCAAATTCTGCACATGCGCCCTCAAAGCATTGTCTTCTGAACAGACCCTCCCTTGCGGGCATGAGACACGTACTGTATATGTACGTAGTATACATGCAAGTTCATGCTATGCCTCCAGGGCCGTAATATAAAATAATACAAAACGACTACAATGTTTGTCGATTTTCACTCGTTCTCAAGTGCACACAAGTTTATTCATCATCAGTCTTACTCATTTCAAAAGTTCAGCGTATACGAGTGAAGCCCTGCTATTTTCCAAACTTTATCACCACGAATATCACGTTTTCCACGCAGCACAAGTTGACCAGCCAAGATTAAAGCCTTTGGAGACATGGTCAGCTTGATGTCCTACATATGTAAGTGCACTGAAGATCATGTTTTTGGGCTTGAACCTCACAAATTTATGATCCACCCCAAATCAGCAGCCAAACCCGAAAGCAGCCACACGAGTACCCATTGAAGCGGAATAAGTGTGTCCCTGTGTACCCACTATACAGTATCCCCTCCATGTAGTGAATCAACTCGGACCCAAGTTTCGTATATACAGTACAGAATGTTCACTATACAGCGCAGTGGAAGGCCATGGCAGATTGAGGAACTTACACAGCTCTCGTTGAGCATGAGAGCATATGAGAGATACTGTTACGTATTCACAATAAAAAGTTCATTATAGATAGACAGACTGTAGTTTGATGCCTCTCCACGTGCTTGTTTCCTGCTGATGCCCGAAATGTTTGTTTTTTGACGCGCTTTTTTCCTCCACGCGTCGAGTTTTTTGCGCAATTTGGCAATCTATCGCAAATAGGCCCGCACAAACCGTAATGTAATGCTGCCGGTGTTTTTCCTGCGTTTTCATGCTTGCTTGATATCAGAAGCTTCGGTTGAGTTGGGTTATGTAGTAACGTTGGTTTTCGGCTAATTTGTTACTATTTTGCTGTGTTTGTGAAAACAAGCATATTTGAATTTCAACATCAGAGCTCAGATTTCCTGTTTTTTCTGGATTTGCTCATGTCATTTATCGTTTTCACTTCAAAAGTTTCAGTCCACTCAAGTAGCCAGAATTTGACTTCGGTCATTACTTTTCTCAGGCGCATAAGGCTGAGACAAATAGATGGCGGGGCTTATGGTCACGGTGAGCCATACATTAGCACTCGTATTTTCCAAAGTGTAGTTGTGTGCGTGCAAGCCAAAGTGCCATACTCAGCTCGATGTGGCTATGGTTTTAATCCGCGTAGCCACTCACACGGACAATTTGCTTTGTTCTCAACAGATTTGAGAATGCGATTCTGTGCTTGACTTGCAACCATCTTATCTGAAAGTTTTGCCGAATAAAAAAACATAGAGGCGGCGCCGTTCCATGAAATATTTATTACCGCGGCCCAAAACACTGTCTGCAGTCAGCAAGAGCGCGGGCATGGGGCTGGTCAAATTTAACGCCATCATGTGATCTTTTTCGGTCTATCGTACTTGTATCGCTTTCTGTTGCTAATCTTTACCTTTTTCTGAAAATTGGCACCAATTTTTTTGTTCGAAATGAAATCGCTCCGCCCAGAAATGATTCATCAATCATGTTCTCTGATGAAGCTTCTGTTCTCCCATGTGATGCGTTATTGTTGTTTGACAACATTCAACTGGACTAACGCTTCCCTTCTTCCATTGAAAATCCCTTCATACTGGGTTGCTCCATTGTTGTTTCGTTGCCATCAATAGCGGCAATAAAGCTTGATGAATGTCTGATTCAAATGTGCCAAATCGCACATAATGTTTGGAAATTTTGATGGTGCTTACGTTTTCCTTCCGTGTACTAAGCAGACAAACCGTCATGATCTTTGATTCTGAAACCATCTCGCCGGCTTTCTTTTTGAAAGCATTCAGCATCTCGTTGTTAAACATATTGTATGTATACATTTTAGCATCATGCTCAGCCCAAACTTACCGACGCATTATGCCACATTTTATCACGCAACCCCCATCGCAACACCTCTCCTCTTGTTCCTGATTCTGCCAAATCTGGCTGATGCGACGCATAAAAAGTCCTCCGCTCAAGCTCAAGCAGAGGAACGCGAGCAGGAAGGCTCGTTGGACGACTGGCTGGCGGATGATCAACTGTTGCCTTTTGACAATGACGAAAACTCAGTGAAAGTGCGCGCCAAGCGTGAAACTATTCGAATTCAGTCGCCGCGCGCCACAGTGCATGAGCTAGAAAGGAAGCACAATCACCATCACGAAGATAAACATAATCATCATACTAACGTCACATCGTTCATTAATCCCCTGAGTATTGTCCAGCTGAATGATGTTTCACGCAGTGAACATAACAAGCGGCCAAAGAAACACAACCAGCTCGGTTTCGTATCCGCCTCATTTCAACCCCACCCAAGGAGCCAGACGAAGAAACACGTGTCCGATTATGTGAGTTTTGACGGGAATTTGAGTATTTAGCCTGATTTTTCAAGGGAGCCATACAAGAACTGACCATCCTGGCGTACCCCGAAGAAGCGGAGCGGCAATGCGACGGTGCTTATGTGAGTTTTTAGCTGAAATTAAATGATTCGTTCAGAATAAGAAGGTTGTGCGCTAACTTGAATCTTTTTGATCATTTTTATTTTTGAATTGCAATTTCATTCCCACTTTAGTGGCGAAATCGACAGAAAAACAAATTGAAGGTAAAACTAGATGTTGTCAAGTGACAAGTGCGGTGTGCTTGTGTTAAAAAAACACACATAATAACGACAAGCATATTTTTAAAAAAATGTTCATTTTTTATCGCAGATCGAAGGAAGCGGTCATTTTCCAGACGATTTAATTGATGATTCGGAATACAGTGAGTGTTTTGAAACATTTTTATGTTGAAGACACAAGTCCCACTCACTCTGTCGTGCGATTCTGTTAACCTGGGTTGTATATTATTTTAATGAACATAATTTCTCTTCGAAAACACATATGATTTTCAGGCACATTCCCACCGTTCACTCCCCCACCACCATTCACCACTCCTCCACCCGTGTTCCCAGGTTATTCGCTTTATTTCTGAGAGATTCTTTGTTTTATTTTCAGCAATATCTCATGACCCCTCCAACATTTAATGATTTTTGCTCAACATTAGAGTCTCCTAGTTTGCTAATATCCCCCACCAGCTTGGCTTTGTCAGTTGCACCCGCAGCATAATGCTTCCAGCCAGTGTTCATTCATATTCACTCGAACAAGACCTGGGCTTTCACAACAACGCTTTGCTTACAAAGCCCGTAGCGATTATTTTGACAATACGAGCCATCTATGTACATGTCGTCCAGCACAATTTTCTGTTCAATAACCAAACATTATTTGCCACGCAATACTAACCGGATGTCCAATATTCCACGCACAGCACCGTTCGGAGCAGCGTCCATGGTGAGCCCGGGACCTCGTCGGTATTTCGTGCACCCAAAATCCAACGCACCCAATAACCGCATCGACGACTCATTTGGTGACCCACTGATTCTGCCATTTGTCAAACCACCGACCCCCACCGGGCAGGACCCAGGCCTAAACACCCTCGGACGATATCGACCCTCGGAGACCCTTGTGGCAGGTGACTCGGTGCCGGGACTGTTTGATGCGGCCCTGACACGTCACATACAACAACATGCACAGTCGAATGATGATGGCACTGCGCATGATCACGACACACAACGGCAGACTCACGTACACACGCCGTTCTATTATCAGGGTACACACCATGTATACACCCCCAACGCTGGCTCTGTCCTTTTGCATGCGCGATGTTGGCTGGCTGCCGTTTTTTGATTTCGCGGTTCAAAGTTTGAATTTGTTTTTGGTTTTGTGCGGTGTTTTCTTCTTTTCCAGGGCGTATTTCGTTGCTTTAATGGTTGAATTTCTGCTACGTGGTACACACATGCATGAACCACACGTTTGCACCCCATTTTATCAATGTTCCCTCAAAAGCACACAAGACTTTGACCATTATCACAATTTCATGGGATCACTTCAACCTCTCAAACCACTGTTGATCACCACCATTATGTAACTCCCACTGTATTTCACCAAATCTACCAGGCTCTTCTGGAACCCAGCACATTTCAACAGTATAAGTTTCGTACACTTCTATGCCTGCCATTTCCCGGCGTGAGGGGAGTAGAAGGGTGTAGGACTGAGTAAAGTGAAAGTAGTGGGTCAATTTATACCGGGGGATTGCAGTGCATAGTCAACTCATGCAGCTCAAAGTGGCGTTCCTTTTGATATATTCCATCCCGGCCTTGGCAAAATTATCTGACAAACTGTCCAGAAAACGCCATTTTGAGCATATCGATCATGATTCAACGTCTCAACAGCTGCACAATGTATATTTCAGGAGCCGGCGTGGGTGGCCAACCGGGCCCGAAAGGCGACCGCGGTGCACCGGGATTGCCCGGAACGGTTTGTGCGCACGCGATTACGCAATTTTTATTATCATTTCATTTAGCCGAGTGTCAATTCATTCAAATTGATGTTTCAGTGCCCAAGGGAATGCGAACGTGGTGATCCCGGCCCGATGGGACCTCGAGGACCACCTGGACCACCGGGTGTACGTTTTTATTCCCAGAAAAACGTTGCAAAACGTTATTTCTGCTGTCAATAGATTAATGAAACATCATGTTCAAATATTATTTTTCTCTCAGGTTGTGACCAGCGTAGACAACAACAACCTCCCAACGGGCATGGGACTGCCCGGTCCTGAGGGTCCGCGGGGATTGCCGGGCCCGCCGGGGCCACGAGGACTGCAGGGTGACCCGGGTCCGCGTTACTATCTTACGGACGCCGACATTCAAAGGATCGTCAACACTCCGGGCATAAAGGTTTAGTCATCTACTTTTTGGTGCTTTTCGTTTGACCAAATGAAAAATACGGTATTGGGTGATATTTTCGAAACGGTGAAGGTCAGTTGGGCGTAAAGGTCGGTGTAAAGCTCTGTCGAAAGCTCGGTCGGCGTAGCTCGGTGTAAACGTGAAACATTGCCTGTTATTAACGCGGAATGTTTCAAGTTTACACCGAGGTCTATCACACTGAGCTGTCGACCGAGCTTTCCACCGACCTTTACACCCAACTGACCTTTACTCCGTTTCGAAAATATCACCCATTATCTGAGCCGGGTCGCTGCATTTTTAGTGTTGGTGTGTTGCGTACAATGGTTAACTGTTCACTTCGATCTGGGCTAAAATCCTATTGGTATACTTGAATCACACGCCATGTTGCGGAAATGCACGCAATGTGTTTTTGGAAGTAAGAATCATGCGGCATATGTACGTGTACTCATCATCATCTTCTCTGATTTCGCAGGGAGAACCTGGTGACAGTTACGGCGGAGGATCAAGCAGTGGTGGTAGTGGTCGAGGTCCAAAGGGTGACATGGGACCCCCGGGACCACCAGGCGCAATGGGACTCAGGGGACCACCCGGAAAGGATGGATACCCGGTTCGTTGATGTTTCATTTGCGCTGCATTAAGTTTCACTTGATTACTGCTAATGTATATGTACATACCTTAGTATGAGGTTCTTCCACTAAAGCAGAAACCAACGTACAGTACTGTATCTATAGTAGGTAGGCATGTAGTCTGAATATTGCATAATTTTAGCCTTCTCAATCACGTTTTAGGGCATGCCGGGTCCGCCTGGACGTCCCGGTCACAGCACACATCGCGTATGTGTTGCGGTTGAGACTTGCTGTATTTTACGACTAGTAAATGTTGTCGCGCATATTGTGGTGGCAAAAAACGCAAAAAAAACTTTTGATTATGTCGCTGCGGTTTTGCCCTCAATCTACATAAATTTTTTCCCCACAACACAAGTATGCCTGCATAAAATGCATGCTCAGGGTTGCGGCAGCCGATCTTCCCTGTTTGTGATGGCTTTACCCGGTCGCTTAGGACTCTAGCCACTTGTCCGTCTGGGAACGTGTATCAAATTTTGCCCATTTTGTCATTCCAGAAAGTCTGTTATTGCAACTTTTCTTCTGCATTACACTCCTTTGTTAACCTTCCGTCCATCTTGCAGGGCGCGCAAGGTCTACCCGGCCCGCCGGGACCCCAGGGACCAATCGGCCCGGGCGGTGGTGGGGCATACGGCATCAAAGGCGATAAAGGCGATCGAGGGTACCCGGGGCCACCTGGTAGACCTGGAGGGGGTACCGGGGCAGGCCCAAGTGCAAACTCACTGGACAGCAGTGCACAGGCGGGATCGGTGAGTGGGAAAGATTGGGAAGATAGAGATCAGGACAAGCTGATGTTCAACAATCACAACCGCAGGTGCTAATCTACGACTCGAACATCGACCTATTCTATTCGTCCAAGTCGGTCTCACAAGGCACACTCGCCTTCAGCCTCTCGTCTCAAACGTTGTTCCTGAGAGTCAAAGACGGATGGAGAGTTGTCAGGGTGAGTGCCACGATTTTGGAAGTCATTGGTGTCAAATTTCGCGCAAAACTATTTTCAAACTGTTTTTGACTGAAAAATACAAACTTTAATTATAGCTCGACGCTTTCCACCCCATTCCGGACACGCCACAATTGGTGAGTCTCATGATGGTCTTCAAAAACATTTTTTTCTCAAAGTTTTTTTAAATTCCCAGCATTGCCAATATGGCTTGCATTTTTCAACCATTAGCCCCTGCCAGCCACAAACTGTCCCATAAAGTGTCCCATAATTGTCCAAGAATTTCAAAAAAAACAACGCCCCTGAACCCCCTCTTAGACGGATAACCACCCTGCCGAGGGTCATACGCATCGCACCGGGCTGGATGCGTTCGGCACCAAATCGGCGCCGCCCTTTTGGGTACGTATTGGTTATTGGTCGCTGTATCGATGTTGTCGCAGTAACAATGCGCACAGTATATATTCGTTACAGCTTGCGTTTGGTAATGAATGGTTTTCGCGCTCTTTAGTTCGAGATGGTTATCAACAGGCGGTGTGCGGAAAAAAAGTCTTTTAGTTTAACGGTGTCCGCAGCCATCTGTAATTTTGGCAATCATTAGGTTTTACTTTGCGGAGTGGCGCGCAACTTTAGTTTGAACAACTGACTGTCAGTATATACGTTTCTTATGTTGAATTCATCGCATATGCATGTGCAAAAACATAACCACAATCATTATTATTGTCAAGCCATTGTCGAAAGAACCTAAAACGCATAATTTCTCATCGGACGTCAATTTACTTTCCAGCTCTCAGACGAAACAGCAGTAAGTGAAGTGCTTGATGAAAAAGTGCTGTGTAATGGTAGCGCGGTGTGAGGTGTAGTGCCATAAAATTCGTGACCGGTGTATTATGTTGCAGTGTGAATAAATGACACTTCGTTCCATAAGTTGTTACCCGTTGCCGTGTTAAACGCCCTAACCCCCCTAATCCTATTCAATTGAAGCTCAAATGGGCCCAAACAGCTTGCTGTCACCTTCCGCCTAAAATTTATGTGGCCTTTCTGTATCCCCTGGTGTGCGTGTGCGGTTCTGTTGAGTTGCAGTGTGATGTTTCAGATTCACCTTGGCAAATCAGGCACACATTTTGTGACCACCTCGTCCGACCACGGCGCAGTGACCAGCCTAGCTTATGCATCGGTCTTTGCCGATCAGGCAACATCTGGTGACAATCGCCACACAAAACAACAAATGTTTCACCGTCCGATTATCACGCCAACAGCGTTTGTGCGTCAAGCGACTGAGGTTTGAAACATCGACTAACATGTTGTGTTCGTGGCTCTTTGTTTTTTGCAGTGCATGTACTGTATGTATATTTTGCTAACCGATCGGCCATATCAACCCATGACGCAATGTCTAAGAGATGCTTTTGTGTATCCCGTAATTGTATTCAGTTGCCGTAACTTTGTGCAATTGCTGTAGTAATACATGGCTGTGATCAATGTAGACTCTGCGGGTATCGGTAGTATACAGTACTTTCGATCAGAGTAGCAAAGCAAGGACTACTTCGACGTAGTAAGTTCTTCAGACTTGACCTACATCAATAATTTTCAAATTTCAGCCGCCCGATTCTCACAAACAGGCTCATTATCGTCATTATACTAACGATGAGATGGTAAGTGTTCTAATACTGAGAAAGAATAAAAATTATGAGCTTCCGTTGTAATGTTTCAAAATCACAACCCCACATAATGTTTCAGTTGCATCTGATCGCACTGAATGAGCCTTACACCGGTGACATGCGTGGAGTGAGGGGTGCTGACTTTGCCTGCTACCATCAGGCCAGGGCCGCTGGCTATACAACGACTTTTAGGTTTAGTGATTTATTATTATCAAATTAAAAATGAAAAAGTTTGAAAAAATTCGTTCCTAGCGATTATATACATAACCTGGCCACTGCCGAGCAGTGTTATCATATGACTGACTAATAACGCAGACAACTTGATGAAAAACAAGCTCGCTGATGTTTCAGAGCGTTCCTCTCGTCGCAAGTGCAGGACGCTGAAAAGATCGTGCATTTCGCTGACCGGGACACCCCGGTGGCTAACGGCAAGGGGCAATTGTTGTTTGATTCGTGGAAACGACTGTTCTCTGACTCACGAATCAGGGACAACACTCCCATCTATTCGTTCAATAATAGGGATGTGATGAACGACCCTGTGTGGTTAGTTTGTGATGTTTCAGAATGATTGGTACATTTCACGCATTATTCATCACATCGAGCTCGGGCCATGATTGGTTTAGCTCACTGTCCACATTTGGGTGGAGGTGCACTGTATTGTTCGAAAATTTGAGCAAGGAATCGTCAAGCCGCTCAGTTGCGTGCGTGCAACACTGGATAGTAGAGCAGATAATGAGCCGACAACGCACGCGCTCAAGGATGATATCTTAGACATTGTACAATTCAATGATGATGTTTCACTGCATGATGTTTCACTTTTACCGGAAACTGAAGATCAGTTGTTTTACCCTTCCCCAATCAGGCCGGACAAGTTCGTTTGGCACGGTACAGAGAAGAGCGGCACGAGAGCCGAAGGACGTTATTGTGATGCGTGGAGGTATGCGCCTGCTGGCGGATGTTTCACAAATCTGTAATTTTATAACTTTGAAAAATTTTTATTTTACGCGAATGTTTCCAGAACAAGCAAGCCGACAGCAAGGGGCAAAGCATCAGCACTCGACAAAGGCCTGCTGCTAGATCAGTCTGACTTCGACTGCAGTCGCAAATTCGTCGTGTTGTGCGTAGAGGTTAGCTGATGTTTCACGAGATGTATGCAAGAAAGATATTTTTAAATTAATCTGAATGTTTCATATGATTGGTTTCTCTTAATTCTTCTAAAGGATCGCTCTGCAAAATTCTACGGTAGTGTGTGCTTTCATGGCATGAACTTTGGAACGTGATACATACACGTAGAGAAAGAACCCATCCTTTGATTGAAAAATTGTGACGTCAAATCCCCCTCTTCACCGCAAAATCACCGACACCCAGCATGGTTTCCCATTATTATTATTAGATCGGTTCAAATAATGAGAGAAAGGTAAAATATGAATTTAGTCCTGTGCAGTCAAATTTTTATGCACGATATCCAAAACCAGCTTATGTATATTCGGGCTTTATTAGAACATATATTTTTTCACATTTCATTGTTCTAAGAACCGCATGCTTCCTTTTGATTTTACCGTCTTTATTCACTTTTGGGCGCACTTGCTTTACCGCGAATCGCACGCTTAGAAATGTGCAAAAGTTATCTTTTTTCAGAATATGAGCCGTAAAAACGTGCAGATGCGTCTCGGCAAGAAACGCTCGTGGGACAGGAAAAAAGGACAGAATTCACCATTTGATGGCTGAATGAGATTACAAAATTGTCTTGTGGCCGTATTTTCAGTAAGAGTAACATCCATTGTTGTTTCAGATATAAAAATGCCGAAAATACGGTGTTGCCAGATGATTAAACTTGTTGTTGACCACTAAATTATTGCCAAAAATGCCATTTTTCGAGTCATTATTATTATTATTGTTTTTTGACACTCTCAAGTTTCTTTCGTTTTTCTTTCCAATTTCGTAGAATGTTACTGAAAATTGTTTCTCTTGCGGGTTCGTGCTCCCGTGTTCACCGTCGTTTTCTCCGTTCATTTTGTTCACTGTGTCCGATGGATGACACAAATTGTGCACTTTTCAGCGCATCAATGTGCACATTTTTGCACACAGAAAAGTGCACGGCTTGCTGCTGTTGGTCTCACAGATATTATGCATTCCATTTTTATTTATGCATTTACATTTGTTATCCTTATCTGACATGAAGTTTCTGTTTAAGCAGCCTTGCTCTGTTTTATAGAAGTCTCTATGTTTTGTAAAAAAAATCAATATTTTCCGGCAAGAGAACAGAGAAAATTTTTCCTTCATTCAGTTCAAGTTTTGTGATTATTTGTACAAATAGCCATTGATCGCATAAGATTCTTCAAAAAAATGGATACAGAATACCTGTGATTTTCATTAAATCTTGATGTCATTATTAAGATGATTTTAACATCTGTTTCAAGTTCTCATCTCTGCTGTATGCTATTTTTGTGGCATTATTTGTATAATTATTTGTGTAAAATCCGTGCTGCGTTTGTTCGGTCTCTACTCATTTATTCAGCTCTAAGTCTTCTCATGTGCAAATTTTGAAAAACATCATTTGCCTGCCAACATACACAGAATGTTTAGTTCGGGATGCCATTCGCTGTAAGAATGTTAATTTTCATGCTGTTGAACAAATAGTTTAGTCGTTGTTTTTGTGTATTCTCGCTTGTGTCATGTTGCGTTGCACACTGCTTCACTACCAATTACTTTTCGTCTAATTTGAGTGAGAACTTTTGTTCATTTACATGATGCGTACTTTTTTAAATGATACCTTGTCGAAACAGATTCACTTTAACGTCATCTTCGTGTGAAAAAAATGAAACGTACATATAAAAGCAAATAATTCGCGGAAACGTTTTGAAATGAAGGAGGAGTCTTTGAAACTGTTGTTCACACATTGCGACCCATGATAACCGACCCATGACGTGATGACCCAAAATCTGGGAACACTGCAAGCACTGTTTCCGTTCCTGAAAGCCCCAACAGAAACCGGTGCGCAACAAATGTCTTTGAATGCGTGTAGAGAGGGACACTGACATGCATAAAAAAAGTCCGGCTCAAAATCAATATGCACCGAAAGATCAGCTTGTTTGCGCAGGCATCAAGAAGCACGCATGTAAAGCTACCAAAAAAACGCACAGATGAATGTCAGGTAGTACCTATATGCCCATGAGGACAATAGTTTCTGTCAATATCAAACGACCAATGCACATTGCGCTCAAAGCTGCACATTACGGTTCCAGTATGCCGTCTGGGTTCTGTGGTGCAAACCACACTTGACAAAAGTATTGCGCCCAGGACAGGGATAAAAAAGGAGAGCAATAATTATCCGGGCACTTCGAAACCCAATAGCAGGCGCACGACATGTCCTGACGCCACTACCGGTTGCTAGCTGCACTCGTATGTTATGGTCAGTCACTTGGTTACCGACATGCGGATTGCGGGCAGCACACGCT
This sequence comes from Rhynchonema sp. JSB1_4, assembly GCA_030248065.1. Lineage (NCBI taxonomy): Eukaryota > Metazoa > Nematoda > Chromadorea > Monhysterida > Xyalidae > Rhynchonema > Rhynchonema sp. JSB1_4. The sequence continues at coordinate 113,127 of JASAMV010009212.1, forward strand.
TTGAATCGGCCTGTGCCTTTGTGTTTTGGCTTATGGCAAGCTTTTGCATATGGATACCATTTCGAGGACATGAACATGATCTTCCAAAGACTTCAAGCTTTCAATAACAAATAATTTCAGCCTTCTACCGCCAAACGACTGGGCTCAAATCGCACATTGCTCAGCTCTTTTAATCGTAGTTCTGTTAATTTGTTCTGAGCGACTGAGCGGAACAGCGAAATGTCAGTTTGTTGGCTGACCGGGCTTGTTGCCGTGCTGGTCGTGGTGGTGGACGGTCAACCGAATTGCACGCTGCCGCAAGGCACCGACTTTTTCGACTCCAGTGCTACCGTAATCATCAGCGGCACATCGAACGCCGGCAAGATCGAACAAGGCGGCGTGTTGAATGCGACCTGTATGACCAACTATGCCTTTGCGCACGATCCCCCAGCTGAATGGGTCACGTTGACGTGCACCAGCCATGAGACCTACGACATCACCGCTACTTGCAATTCAAGTAAACTTGCAATTCATAATTTTGAGAAATCTCTTACTATATCCACTATATCCGTATTTCATGTGTTTGCAGCCTGTGCCTTCACTCTGTCCGACCCAGTCGGAACCAATGTGACGGCAACGTCACCCTCTGACCCCACGACCAGATACACTGGACGGTACATTCAGGGAACGGTAGTAACGTTTTCGTGTCTGAATGGACGCATACCAAATGGCACCGAACCAATGATAAGGACTTGCACGGGAATGGACACTTGGGATACAGACGATCAACCAACTTGTTATGAAGGTGATGCCGAAGGTTGTTGGCATCAAGGGATGTCATTGATAGGGTTATATGCATGATGATGTTTCAGTGTGCCTTGCGAGCAACATCTTGTTCGGAGCCAACACGAATAGCACAACAGCAACATACACGTTCGAGTCATGGGAGACGGGCAAGATCCATGATGGCGGCGATGTGACATACAGCTGCAGCGATACTTATTTTTTGACATCTAATTTGACTAGCGTAGTACAAGGGCAAAACTGTCTGGTAAACATGTCTTGGGATGGCGGAGAAGATTGTGTGCAAGGTACGTGATATCTTTGGGTGCAGAATCTAAGACATATGTATCTTTTTATGTCAAACACTGCCGCATCGTTAACAAGCGGTCATAATTAATTGTACATGTATGCTACAGCGTGCACACATCCACTTCCAACGGCCTTTTTCGACACGTCTGCGACTGCAGTCGTCAGTGGAGTGTCCAACAACAACAAGATCGAACAGACTGGTATTCTGAATACAACATGTACGACCAACTACGCCTTTGCGCACGATCCACCGGCCGATTGGGCAGCGTTGACCTGCACCGGACATGAAACTTACAACATCGCTGCTACATGCAATCCGAGTGAGCTGGCATTTCACAGATTTATATTTACAGTGTTTCACAAAATTACGGGCTTACAACCCATCGTTTTTTGCAGCCTGCGCCTTCACTTTGTCCGACCCAGTCAGAACCAATGTAACGGCAACGTCACCCGCTGACCCCACGACCAGATACACCGCACGGTACATTCAGGGAACGGTAGTAACGTTTTCGTGTCTGAATGGACGCATACCAAATGGCACCGAACCAATGATAAGGACTTGCACGGGAATGGACACTTGGGATACAGACGATCAACCAACTTGTTATGAAGGTGATGCCGAAGGTTGTTGGCATCAAGGGATGTCATTGATAGGGTTATATGCATGATGATGTTTCAGTGTGCCTTGCGAGCAACATCTTGTTCGGAGCCAACACGAATAGCACAACAGCAACATACACGTTCGAGTCATGGGAGACGGGCAAGATCCATGATGGCGGCGATGTGACATACAGCTGCAGCGATACTTATTTTTTGAAATCTAATTTGACTAGCGTAGCACAAGGGCAAAACTGTCTGGTAAACATGTCTTGGGATGGCGGAGAAGATTGTGTGCAAGGTACGTGATATCTTTGGGTGCAGAATCTAAGACATATGTATCTTTTTATGTCAAACACTGCCACATCGTTAACAAGCGGTCATAATTAATTGTACATGTATGTTACAGCGTGCACACATCCACTTCCAACGGCCTTTTTCGACACGTCTGCGACTGCAGTCGTCAGTGGAGTGTCCAACAACAACAAGATCGAACAGACTGGTATTCTGAATACAACATGTACGACCAACTACGCCTTTGCGCACGATCCACCGGCCGATTGGGCAGCGTTGACCTGCACCGGACATGAAACTTACAACATCGCTGCTACATGCAATCCGAGTGAGCTGGCATTTCACAGATTTATATTTACAGTGTTTCACAAAATTAAGGGCTTACAACCCATCGTTTTTTGCAGCCTGCGCCTTCACTTTGTCCGACCCAGTCAGAACCAATGTAACGGCAACGTCACCCGCTGACCCCACGACCAGATACACCGCACGGTACATTCAGGGAACGGTAGTAACGTTTTCGTGTCTGAATGGACGCATACCAAATGGCACCGAACCAATGATAAGGACTTGCACGGGAATGGACACTTGGGATACAGACGATCAACCAACTTGTTATGAAGGTGATGCCGAAGGTTGTTGGCATCAAGGCATGTCATTGATCGGGCTATATGCATGATGATGTTTCAGTGTGCCTTGCAAGCAACATCTTGTTTGGAGCCAACACGAATAGCACAACAGCAACATACACGTTCGAGTCATGGGAGACGGGCAAGATCCATGATGGCGGCGATGTGACATACAGCTGCAGCGATACTTATTTTCTGAAATCTAATTTGACTAACGCAGTACAAGGGCAAAACTGTCTGGTAAACATGACTTGGGATGGCGGAGAAGATTGTGTGCAAGGTACGTGGTATCTTTGGGTGCAGAATCTAAAGGTCGGTTTATACTCTGACTGCATGGCAGTAGCAGTCAAAAATTTGTGACTGCCCGTTCGGTCTGCTCATTAAGAGCAGGAACCGTAGACGGCAGGCAGTGGTCAATGGACGGAGTGGAACAGGCAATCACTACAAGCAATCACTGCCTTGCCGGCCACTTCTGCGTTGCAGTGACTGCTCCGGATTTTGACTTCTACTTCACGGAAGTCAGAAGTATAAATCGACCTTAAGACATACATATGTATCTTTTTATGTCAAACACTGCCACATCGTTAAAGCGTGCACACATCCACTTCCAACGGCCTTTTTCGACACGTCTGCGACTGCAGTCGTCAGTGGAGTGTCCAACAACAACAAGATCGAACAGACTGGTATTCTGAATACAACATGTACGACCAACTACGCCTTTGCGCACGATCCACCGGCCGATTGGGCAGCGTTGACCTGCACCGGACATGAAACTTACAACATCGCTGCTACATGCAATCCGAGTGAGCTGGCATATTTCACAGATTTTCATTTACAGTGTTTCACAAAATTACGGGCTTACAACCCATCGTTTTTTGCAGCCTGCGCCTTCACTCTGTCCGACCCAGTCAGAACCAATGTGACGGCAACGTCACCCGCTGACCCCACGACCAGATACACTGGACGGTACATTCAGGGAACGGTAGTAACGTTTTCGTGTCTGAATGGACGCATACCAAATGGCACCGAACCAATGACACGGACTTGCACGGGAATGGACACTTGGGATACAGACGATCAACCAACTTGTTATGAAGGTTATGCCGAAGGTTGTTGGCATCAAGGGATGTCATTGATCAGGCTATATGCATGATGATGTTTCAGTGTGCCTTGCGAGCAACATCTTGTTTGGAGCCAACACGAATAGCACAACAGCAACATACACGTTCGAGTCATGGGAGACGGGCAAGATCCATGATGGCGGCCATGTGACATACAGCTGCAACGACACGTATTTCCTCAAGAGCAACCTGTCTGTCACCACCCAGACACAGACGTGTCATGCCAACATGACGTGGTCAGGCGGCCAGCAGTGTGTGAAAGGTGCGATGAAAAGAACGGGGAAAGCTATCAAAAGCTTGTGTAACATCAAGGTATTGCAGCGTGCACTCTGCCATCCGGCAACAACATTGATACGAGTTCACTAGTGGTCTTCAATGGACTGGCGAACCATGGCAAGATCGAACATGGTGTCAGTGTCAACGTCACATGTCAGGCCAATTATGCGTTCGCAGCTGACCCGATGCAGGATTGGAGTACGATGACGTGCATTGACCACGAGTCATACGATGTCAATCCGATGTGCCTGCCCAGTGAGTGCTTGTTCATTTATTTTTGAAATTCGGTTTTCTTTAGATCAATTTTTTGTGGAAAACTGCAGCATGCGCGTTCACACTGACCGATGCGTCACGCACCAGTGTCACGTGGCCAGCCAATAGTTCAACGTCGGATGGTCGATACATGCAGGGCGCGGCAGCGACGTTCAGTTGTCTGGGTGAACATCGAGTGCCAGCTGACAATGAGAATATGACACGTCAATGCAATGGCATGGACACATGGGACAATGCCACACAGCCGGTCTGTCATGATGGTGAGTTGGGGTCAGTGATAATACTGACAGTTTATGATCGGTCGGTTCAAGCAGATGTGATGCCTATCATGGAACTATATGTATAAGTTCTGATGGTTTTCTTCAGTCTGCGACACTCGAAACCTGACTTACGGCGCGAACACTGACCCAGCGACCGTGGCGTTCACTGCCAGTTTGACAACCAACAAGGTGTTGGTGAACGGTCTGGCGTCGTACGCGTGTCTGAGTGGCCATGCTGTCAATGACACCTGGCTGTCAGCGCAGAACAGGACATGCGAACGGGACAATGTCACTGGTCTGACTCAGTGGAGTGGCGGAATGGACTGTGTCAGAGGTGAGTGTAAGGTTTCAAGCACTGTTATTGTATTTGCGTCTCGTCACATCAATATTTTGCGACTGCAGTCTGTGACGTGCTGCTACTGAACACGTGGCTGTTGTCCGCCACCACCGATGTCGCCACGTGGCGTACCGATGCACCGACCGATCCAAATGGCGCTGACGTCTATCACGTCGGCACTACCGTAACCATGAATTGCACGAATGGATACGTGCTACCCAGTGACGGGGTGTCCAACTCGCAGACAACCGTGTGTCAGGCAAATCAGACGTGGACAGACACTGTCATGTGCACCAAGGGTATGCAGGATTTTCTCTTTCTGTTCGTTTTGTAAGCACACCATCTCCGAAATCGGGCTCGTGTTGGCGTATAGTTTGGTTTTACGTGTGCAGCGTATACCACACATGCCACGAAGACAAATGAAATCAAAAACGGAAAACAACTTCAGTCTGTCCGACGAATGGCCTGGACGCTGGCGCCGAGACCAATATGTCGACGGTGACTTTCGTCAATCAAACATCGGGTGGACCGATTCTGCCCGGCGGATACGCCGAGTACGCGTGCAACGCCGACACGTTCGTGTTGAACGATCACGAAAACGCGACCATCAAACGACACTGTTTGACCAATGGAACTTGGCAACCGGGATATGACTGCACCATGGGTTGGTCAAAGTCTTCGTATTCGAAGTGATCTCGTTTTGAAAACCGTCAGATTTAGTCTTAAGGTGGAGTTATACTTGTCCATTTTCGGCTTGGAACAACTTCTACGCTGGTCGAAATTAGTGCTCCAACTCTATCACAAAAAATGATTGAAACAAAAATTTGTCCTCATTGTCTACAAGCCCAAAATGAACAAGTATAACTCCAGCTTTACTGGTCTTCGGCTGACGAGGCCCATCTGCCATAACAGGTGGATACCGGAGATGAAGTCAAAGCTGTCGCATATTTGCAACAAATCGCTCATATTCGAATGTGGACTTCTTTCAGTCTGCACGCTGCCGGCCGATCCGTACACAATTGTGACCAATTTGAGCCAACCGGCGAGCAATTATTCAATCCCGGTCGGCGCCAACATGACCGTCGCCTGCGTTTCGAACTACACGTTTGACAGTGCACCTGGACAAATGAGCCAGACACTGCGATGTGTGGACACGGAGACATGGGATCCGATGGCCACATGTGTACCAAGTAAGGGTGATGGTGTTGGTCTATTTGTTGACCCCAGCAGTTTTTTATGTTTGGTACTGTTCTGGTTAGGCTTGCAAGTAACCTTCGGCTTATTTAGCCAGGATAGCATCGCGATAATCCTCTTGTGTTAAAACACTCGGAAAGAGCAGTCTGTGATTGTGAGAATCTTACGTTGCTTTTTTCAAATTGCGTCAAATTTGATTTAACTCAAAATCCATTAACTGCAGCATGTCTGCTCGTCCTCTCTGACCCGATGCGTACGACAGCCACGTTCCCCGCTGGTCAAGCGAGTCACGAAGCCGCTAGACTGGTCAACAATACAATGGTCACATTCGCATGCATAGCGCCACGAGTGCCCCTGATTTATGACATGACACGAACTTGTGTCGGACATGACACATGGGATAATAAGACACAGCCAGCTTGTGTCGATGGTTGGTGATGTTGGACGTGATTGGTGTGATGACTGCGATAGCGTTGCAGACAGCCCTAATTTTGAATAGCGTAAAAGTTGTTCAGCTACATACATACACGTAATGAACAAGTGCAAAAGGGTTGTGAAATAAGATCATCGGGCGGGGATTGCATGCGATTTTCTGTATCAAAGGTTCTCTTATTACACTAGTTGCGACCAGTGTAACTGAATAAGTCATCTGTGAAGCAATACGCTGGTCAATATCAGTGTCATCAGAATATCCCCGAAATATCCGACCGAGGTACAAACAATCACCAAGACCGAGACCGATCAGCAGATTTGAAGATGTGCATGACCACCCTGGATAAGCCGATGTTTCACTATCCTTTCAGTCTGTGCTACTCCACCGGCCTGGGGCGTGAACGTGAATGCATCGAGTGCCGTCACATACGGTGAACACGGCAACAGCAGCCAGGTGGTGGTTGGGGGCAACATCACATATGGATGTGACGATGGCTATGTCCTGGAATTGGCCCCGGATTCACCTACTTGGTCCAGTGAATGTCAGGCGAACCTGACATGGATGACGTTGTCGCGATGTGTTAAGTGTAAGCGCGGAATTTTTCTGAAAAACAGTGAATAAGCAGCACCTTGCCATCCAAATGTTTCAGTGTGCCAAATGCCCAACACATTCACCAACATCGACAACACGAGTTTCATAGCGAATGCGCCTGTGATCAACGGTCGGATCGCAGTGGGCAGCAATGTCACACTGAAATGTCTCACTGATCATGCCTTTACGGATGCACCGGACATTCAGACACAAACCGTCCAGTGCACCGCCACCGACACTTGGGATCGGATACTCGCGTGCGCGAAAAGTTGGTCATGCTTTTTGATCTCAAAAGTTTGCATGTGCAAGTTTGAATGTTGATGTTGCATTGCGTGGTGTGCACAACAACAGATGGGCATGATAACAAGGCTGTGACAGGAAATTTACCGGTTTTCGTATCCAAGTGCCAGCATGATTTTTTGTCGCCCTTTCGAATCAATTGGCAAAACAGAGATATCAACTTTGTTGCCTGCGAAGAAAACAGCCCTCTGTGTTGCGTGTGGAACTCGGAGCGCTGGTATTTCGAGAAGCAGTCTTTCCGATACTTTGAATTGTCTGGTTTCTCGCGTATTCGTTTTTTTTGTTTAGACCAACGCCAAGGTATACGTAGGTAGATAGAACTTTTCTTATGAAATCCATAGAAACGAGCAATAGACGAAAAACAATAACAAAATCCAATTGCAGCGTGTCCATCGGTGACCGGTGTTGACCTGACCTCAGTGAGTATATCAGTGAGCACAACAGTGTCGTACGATGCCCGTTACATCGAGGGTACGGTAGTGACAATGTCATGCATTGCGCCACGCACGACAACAAATGGCACCAATGGCACATTGACACGCACTTGTACCGCGAATGGCACTTGGGATAATGTGGAGGTGCCCGAATGCCACAAATGTAAGTTTCTTTGTATATTGAGTGATTTTTATACTAGCTGATGCACGGAGTCCCACATAGCGGAGGAGCAGCACCTTGGGTTATAATCTGTGTGGTCACGTCAAGAGTTCTGGTATTTTGATGAAAACAAATAAAAGTCAGATTTGATTCTCTGAAAGCGCACAAACGACAAATGACTGAAAGGACTTTCAACGTGACGATCCACTTTGTGGTGCTTGCTTATGTTTCAATCGTAAACTACCAGTACCAATCCGCATCCTTAGTTTAAAAACAATAAAAAACGCACGGAAAACTTTGCAGCATGTCCCCCGGTGACTAACCCAACCCCATTATCTCGTGTGCTCAGCTACAACACAACGGTGCGCGCTGATGGACGTTACACTGTGACCACAGGTCATTGTTCGATGTTTCACTAAAATGTTGAGTTTTGAAAAGTTGTTGGACTGATCAGATACATGTACTTATTGGTTTGAGCAGTTAGCAGCGAACAAGATTGCAATGTTCCCCATCTTATATTAAGGTCTCGAGCTGAGCTGTGCTACCGACATGGTTTTTATTGATGCAACTCCAGTGACGCAATTCGTGTGCTACGACCAGGACATGTGGACAAATGACGTCAGCACGTTGGCTGAGTGCTCGCAAAGTATGTATGATGTCTTAGAAATTATTATTGCGAAAAAATCTTAGTTTTCATCAATTGGGCTCAACTTTGGCGATCGGTCTGGACCGACCTTTCATTTGTCATCAAGTGACTATTCTGTATTTGACACGATCCTTGACCAGCGTAAAAGGTTGTTTGTCCGAAAAAAACACTGTGTCGCATCATTCGCATCAGCGAATCATAACCGAACCTAAGCCGCGACAGAATCGCCAAATTCGGTGTCATGTCAATCATTATGTTTCCAAATTTGCAGCGTGTGCCGTGCCGACTTTCACCAACATCAATACGTCACTTACCGTAACCAGTGATTTAGCCGTGGGCAACTCAGAAGTGTACGCAGGTGGCTGGGCACATGTGACCTGCATGGATGGGCATGTGTTCACAACGCATCCCGAAGTCACCACTTGGAATGTCACCTGCAATGAGACCAACGCCGGCACTTGGAGTGAAACATTAGTTTGTGAACAAAGTGAGTTCAGGCTTGTGAATTATTCAGCTGGCCTGTGGTATAGTCTTGCCTTATTATATTGGTCCAAACACCCATTCAATGTGCGATCCAGTTGCTCCAGGTCGAAATTGTGCGATTCACCTTGAAAATGCAAAGAAAGGGAAACCCGACGACGTAAGAAGCCAGCGCACGAAACAATGTTTCAGGCTTCTGGTGACGTTGGCGGCGTGCGTGTCACGTTGTGATTTCTCTTTCTTTGCATTTTCAAAGGGAGTCGTGGATTTTCGACCTCAGCTAGGAGTTGGCTTACATACAATGTTTAAACGGCTTCCTTTGACTCGCACAAGAAAGAAATACTATACTTATTACACTGTCTTGCGGATGACGCGCAGCGCAGTGCCTCTGCCAAGGCCCCCAAGTTTGGTGAGAAGTTTTTCTGGTGCAGAAAAAGAGACCAAACTACTGACACCAAGTTTTTCAGGGCGTAAAGTCATTTATACGAGTGAAACACAAGATCCATCTGCGTTTGTTTTATGCAAATGGGAAATACCTGTATTCCTGTCGTGTGCAGCATTTCAAAACATAAAATACAACCAATAAACCCGTAATTTTACAGCCTGCTCTCCGCACAACGTCACAACGCTGACGCTCAACTACAATACCGTGCCGGCAGTGGTTGGTGGTTACGTGGTGACCACGGTAGCGACGTACGAATGTCCAGCCAACACCTCGTTCGACAACAATGTCGACATTGATAGGGCGTGTTTGGGCACACAGTTGTGGGACAGCTATGATCAACCACCACCATGTCGTGAAAGTCGGTGCTTTGCCTAATTGTTGCTGTGCTTGTCATGTTTTGACTTTGACTTGGGAATTATCTGCGTCAAGCGTTCAAGTAACACGTGAATGGTAATGGGCATGATAGAATGAACAATGACTTACTCTTGTGGGCATGCCGATGTCCATCGATGAGTGTCACGCGCATTTGATCTGACTTGCCCACATTCGAGGACCACTTTACTGATCCACGTAGATGGGCAGATACATTGAATTGTCCAACGCGTCTTTGCTTGTTCGCTTCGATCCGTTTTCGCACACGGGCGGTGCACCAGGACATCGTCAATGCGAATGAACCAGATGACCATGTGACCTCAAAAACATCTACTAGCCTTTCTGTCCCATATCCACTTATGCGATTCTAATATTTCAGCGTGTCGTTCGCTGGACGGCGAGGGCAATGACGTCATCTACAACGACACCGGCCGAAACGACGGTCGTCGGTTCGTGGGCTCATCGGCCAACATCACGTGTCGCGACACCTACATCCCGCTGGTGAATGACTCCGAGTCCTTGGTCACCTGTTTGGGCAACGACCAATGGAGTGACAATGCACCATTGGACTGCTATCATAGTTAGTGCCCGCCTGTGGACACTGCAGGCTTTCGCAGACTACGGTGAACGTTGGTCGGTCTCGTAATTTTGGTTTGACCAGATTTTTGATTGGGTGTGTATAGTCGGGGGTTTTGAGTAGCAAACATTCGATCTATACGTTAAAAGTTGTTCCTCGACTACAAATTAGCTGCCGTTCCACAGATATTCGAAACACTTAAACAACGTTAAAAACCTGGCCAAATCCACCAGACCGACGTTCAGCGCAGGTCAATGACATTTATCTGTTTTCTAATTTGTTCAACCAAACTCCCTGTCTAAACCCGACTAACTGCCCGCAGCGTGCGAGCCGCAGTCCGACAACAACATCGACGTGAACAAGACCGTGACCGAACTCCTGGCCTCGAACGGGCTGGTGCCTGTCGGATCAAGGGCAGTGCACGAATGTTTGGACAAATACGTGCACGACAGCATGCCGTTGATGGTGAATCACACTGTGAATTGCACTGCGAATGCAACCTGGTCGGAGACGGTCAATTGTATACCGAGTGAGTTCATGCAGTCTGTACTTTCTTTGTTGTCATGCATGATCGGGCCAGGCTATATCATTTCGGTCACTGTAAAGAACATGATCGATGGGACACTAGTGTCAGATATTGGTGACCAAAGAAAGTGCGTGTTCTATAAATCAGCCACTCATTACAATTCTTGCATCCATCTGGTGAAACATCATTCAGCTTGCCCGAAATTCACCGATCCAAGCAATCAAACAACAATCAATATCACTCACCATTCCGACCCGGCGCACAATGGTCGATACATTCGAAGCACTGTTGTGACCATTGAGTGTCTGCCTGGCTACATCATGGACCCAACGGCGGTTGCCGTCAAAGAGTGCATTGATACGGACACCTGGAACGATACCACTGTGCCGGAATGCTATAAATGTTAGTTGACAATGTGTCCTGTAACGTTTCACAGTCCTGTATCACACGCAGGGTTGGAAAAAAAAATTTTTTTTAAACAAGTTTTTTTTTAAAAAAAAATTTTTTTTTACAAAAAAAAATTTTTTTTTAAAAAGTCTGAGATTCGGGGAAATTTTACCAAATTTGCCTAAAAAACGCGCAAAATCGCGAAAAAATGCAACTTTAATTGGCAAGTCACTTTTGTGACTTGGTTTGCATCACTTATCAAGGGTGTTTACGTCATTTCGGTGCGATCCAACAGTCTGTGCTTGATATGGACCGCTGATTGCTGCTCTGTGGTATCGGACACAACACTTTGTGGCCGAATAAGCAAGATTCACTCATAAACCACACAGAATTGAGAATATAAGCTGCAGAAATACTTGTCGGGTAGCTGAATCAGTCGTATATGACCGACCTGATGGGGTATGACATCGAAAAACCATGTAGGCACATGCATACTGTGTCCCATGTATTACGGGAAGGTATAATAACATCATTTGGGGTATCTTAGGTACCAAATACATGCTCCAAAGGTGATTTTGTGAAGAAAATTTTTCGACCCTTGAGAAAAAATGACAAAAAATAACCCCCAAAAAGGCCATTTTTGGACGTTTTAGAACATTTTGTTCCCCCGAAAATTTTTTAAAAAACCTTTTTTTAAAAAAAAAAATTTTTTTTTCAAAAAAAAAAAATTTTTTTTTGCCCAACCCTGATCACACGGCCCCCTCCAATTTCCAGCGTGCACCCCCTACCCGCTATCGATCGGCCAAGAGATTGTGTATGACCAGGCACCACGGGTTGAGACCGGTTCCTACTTGATCAACACAGTGGGTAACATTAGTTGCATGGATGGCTACGTTTCAACCACTCCCGGCTCGAATGACACAGTGCAATGTGTGGAGATTGACACTTGGACGGGCAGCGAACTGGGATGCATTGCTGGTTAGTTTCCTTCCTTCTGACGGTCTTTTATGAACGAACCTTTCAATCAGAATATGCGCTTTCAGTTTGTCCCACCGATGACCCGTGGCCGGCCAGCATTGACGGCACCACAGCATACCAGGACTGTAGTCTTGGTCAACTGAGTCGACACTGTGATAATGGTAAGAGAAGTTGTTATTTTTTTATAAATTTGACCAGTTGTGTTTCGACTCCCTGATTTTTCAAGGCACTTGGCTGCCGGTGGACGCATCGAAATGTTATGCGTTCGTCACCAAGCCATGTCCGTTGGGTGAGACGTGTTTGGATGGATCCACATGCACGTTGAGTGGTGGAGTGAAGGTACATGCAGTGTTATACATTGCTATAATATCTATGCCATGTGTTGTGGCATATAATTGTAACCAAAATGTGCACACTCCAGGTGTGCCTGTGTGCGCCCGGCTACCACGCAGTGAGGGACAACACAATTGGTCGTGACGTATGTCGTGTGATTGAACGTCGCGCGCATCAGTCATGTGCAAATGGTAAAACTGCAACTTTGTTGTTTTGCGCATCTTTTGTGAAAATAACAATTTAAAAAACAGCGGCGACCCTTTACTTTTGTGCATCCAGGCGAGTTGTGCATTGGCGGTTCCACATGCAAGTACACCAATCACACGGGTGTCTGGGCGCACTTGTGCGTTTGTGCCGATGGACTGATTGAATATCAAGATCTCATCACTGAGCAGCCACTTTGTGGAATTGGTATAAATTTCATCTTTATTCTTCTTTTTCCAACTTTCCCTTCCGTCCATTTTTTGGCCTCAACTCAAGCAAACTGTCAGGGCTGCAAACAAACGTTTCGCAAATGTGATCTTCATATTCCTAAGCCCAATTGCTTGCCTGAACCCAAGCCTAAACAGAACGCGATAAAACTCCATCAAGTCCCATGAGTAAATGCACAAACAATTTACCTCCAATTGCGCAGAGGCCGATTGTGGTCCGAAGGAGGAGCTGGCAGTGCTGGATGATGGCACCAAACGTTGTCTACACGTCACACAGCAGGGCGGGGACTTCTTGACCGCGCTCAGAGCGTGCAACAACACCGGCAACCCCGTGGTCACGGTCAAATCGCAACAGGAATGGGACTACTTTCACACACTGAGGTGCGATTCATACGCTCCAACTCTTGATTTCTCAAAATGTTATTTTTGTCTTATAACGAGAATTTCGCAGAATGAAAGCACGACAAAATGATCCCACATTGGATGCTATCTGGATCGGTCTGCGCTACGTACCACAAACATTGAACTACCTGTACGCTGATGGGACACCATACACCAACAAATCGTGGCTGCCGACCAATTTCGAACCGGTATACACGAACATTACGGATATAATTTTTTAAATATGTGTTTATTGTGATCGAAGTAGGCTTTATTTACCATGTCGCACGAGTATTCACACCACAACCGATAGTAACGTACATAGTATAGTCCGTCCACCAGCTCATGGCACTTTGTGTTGCTGCTGGCTGGTTTGTTCCCTTCCTCCACGTTCTAATGAAAGAGAAATTGCGTGTGAGCGATTTTGCAAAAAAAACTGAAAAAATAATAATACGTGTCGAAAACGATTGAATTCGATCAAATTTAAAATTAAATTAAATTAAAATCTATAAAACACGTCGATTTCATAAAAATAGCAATTTAGGAGCAAAAATAATTTTTTTCGGAAACTCAATTTCTCTTTCATTAGAATGTGGCGGAAGGGAACAAACCAGCCAGCAGCAACACAAAGTGCCATGAGCTGGTGGACGGACTATACTGTATGTTTAACCTTGTATAAGGAGGACACAATCCACACACCAACCCATCCCTTCCCACCGTAACCTATCCGTCATGTGCTCAGTAACCCACCCCTTACGTGCCGTAATCCATTCAGACGTTCCACGAGAACTATCCGATGCCGATGAATCCACTTGACCAACGGTATTGCATTGCGAGTACATTCGGCAATCAGTACAACTGGAAGTTTGAAGGTTGTGCTGAGAACGCGCGTATGGCTGTCTGCTATGGACCACCACGTGAGGGTTCTTGTGTAATTTCTGTTTTTTTGTGAATCAGTATTTCGAAGTTACAATAATGCCCCAAAAACCATATTGAAACGTCACAGGTTTCTGCATGGCCACCGGCGAATGGCCAAAAACACGAGAGAACGAGTACCATCAGATCATCTGTGGCGCGGGACTAGGATACTCAAAGTTCCGACTTTGTCAGCAGGGTGGACTCTGGGCGGATCCGATGCACTACTGTTTCGCGTGGGTTAGTCAGTTTTCAACGCCCAAGGTACTAACACAGCATGTATCAACATAAGGAATGTCAGAAAAAACAAAAGAAAGAGAAAAGCTTTTAAAAAATCGTTCTCGCCGTCAGGTTGGCGATTCGTGTTTGTATGGCGAATTGTGTCAACTGGATTCGGTCTGCGTCGGCAACGCAGCTGGCAAAACATGTGAATGTCCACTGGGCAAGACTGAGTACTTGGCCGATCCCACAACCAATAGGACGGGATGCAAGGTTTGATCAGGGCTTACTTCGCAGAAAATCAGCCATTTGGTTAAATGAAAAGTTGCTGAAAACACACAAATGAAGGTTGTATTACGTGGGTTTTGATGAACGTTTAGGTGACCGAATCGTACGTGGGCGAGACGTGTGTGAACGGTGAAACGTGCATGGGACGGTCAACTTGTGATTCGTCGTTGGTTGGTACTTTTTTTGTTAGTCTTTACATTTTTGACGCTCGAAAGGCGGCAGTTGGAGAATCAAAATTTTACCGCGTGCGCTCCCCGCATATACACCGAATGTGGAACATTTTCCCGTTTTTGAGAAAGTAGAGCAACTGTATAAGTTGAACATCGTGGGTGAAATGTTTCGTCTTAGAAATGAGGTCCTGGCAAACTTGAACTGCTTTACTACCAACATTCGAACAACCAGAATTCGAAAGAAAAACAAAACTATAACTAATGAACAAAAAAACATCAGCACAACAGCAAAGCATTACAGTCTAGGTACCTTAAAGTGACTTGTTTTGGCATTTTCAATCACTAAAAGGGCTGTCCCCTCATAGAGTGTTGGACAATACATATCGGGGATCTACGGCCAGTCACTACTGTATGTATATGCGGAGGGCATCACAAAAAAAGCGTAAAGTAAAAATCGCATGAAGAAGACACACTGTATTTAGACTGTGTTGTATTGTATCGGTACTGTATTCACCGATGTGCAGGTATGCACGTGTCCATGCACACTGACACCCGCCAACGACACGGCGAATCCAGGCAAACAGATCTGTCTGCCGGACATGTCGTATGTCGGGGATTACTGTATCGATGGACAAGAGTGTCAGGGTGGCTCGGAATGTCTGGATGGTGTCAGATGTCAATGTCCCGACAATACGCTGCCACAAGTGGACACCAATGGCAATATGGGTTGTGTCGCGCGACCGCCGTGTGAGAAAGATGGTACGCTTGGAATCCGATTCTAAAAGTTACATACCGTACTTTGATCCATCAAAAATTAATTAGAAAGAGGGCGATAAGAAAGATACACACATACATACATTGAGCCGTACCAACCTTGCGGGCAAACCCTGGGACCACTGCGAGAACGACTGGGCACAGGCACATTTGAAACAACTTTTTACGCCGGTTGAAATTATGCTCAAACTCTATCGCAAAATACGGGTCAATGATGGTTTTAGTCGTATGTAGTCCAATCGTAGTAGTGGTAGTTTCTGCCCTCGAAGTTGATAGTGCGGGCCAATATCATTCATACGAAATGTGTGATTGCCAGACAATATCATGGCAACTTTTGTGAATGATCAAGTACAGTTGCAACAAGCGTCGCGCTGCTTGCTTGACACAATCAATCCGATCACCAGTTGCTTGTTGATTATCATATTTGATACCAGTGACACGATCCCTCGATCCCCCCACAGGTATCTGGCTCAAAACGCACGCCAACCGCACGCGTGTGCTCAACTGTGAGGCCACACTAGTTACCGGACGTCGATTCCGGTTCTGCAATGCGGACGGCACCTGGGGTCCGATTGACGCGAGCACATGTCAAGCGTATGTGAATCACTCGTGTGCAAATGGCCAAATCTGTGTTGGCAACAGTGAATGCGATGCAACTAGCAAACTGTGTGCGTGTCCCAGTGATAGGAGTGTGTTGACGGATCCCAATGTTGGAGCTCAGGTATGTATACCGTACCATTGTGTTTCCGATGGTTAATTTACGTCACATGTGCCCGTGGTATCAAATTTGATTTGCTCAGTCATTTGGTCAAGGCTGGTCCGACCCAATCACCAACTTTGATGCGCTGCATTGTGATCTTAGAATTGTCGTTGATTGAAGAAGTATTCTATCCACTTAAAAATGGGTACTGATAAAGCATGCATGGGGTACCGATGGGCAGGATAACAAGTATGACATTGCTTGCCGATCGCATTCTAATGGGTGTTCCACACGACCGATTTCAAAAATGCAAATGAATCCCCCACTCAGGTGTGTGTGCCCAACCACATGCAAGTTGGTGACTCGTGCGCCTTGGATGCGACCTCGTGTGGTTGGGGCTCCTACTGTGACGCAACGGACAATCTGTGCAAGTGCAATCTCAACACGCATATTGTCGCGCATGACTTGGGCATCGATTTCTGCTCGGAAAGTCTGTGTTGTACATTTATTTTTAATATTTCAGGCCCTAATATAGCCCGTGCATAAACATGCGGTAATACCTGAACCGGGCATTACCAAGCTTTGTGTGTCGCATAGTGGCTGACGTTTCTGTACGAAGCTTCTCGGCCCAGATAATGAGCTACACATATGAACTCTTTGCTTATCGCGCGTCTATGCTATAACACACAGCAATTTACCACACCTTTCTCATCAATATCATAAACCATTCTTAATTCCTTTATCCAGAACCGGCCTGTCCTGGCACCGAGCTTCTGGTCGGTAACGTACAGTACCGGGTGCAATTCTAGGCTGAAAGTTGAAGTCGCGTGCACGCGCGTGCACGCGCGTGCGAAACAGTGCAAAGTATAGGCAAAAGTCGAAGTAACTTCGCGTGCCCGCGCGTGCACGCACGTGCACGCGCGCGCGCGCGAGGTTTCGCGCGCGCGCCGGCGCGCCCCCCCTCTTTCCTCTACAGGGAGCGCGCGCGCGCGCGCGCCCCGCGCCCCCCCCACCCCCCGCGACTTCAACTTCCCTAGAACACGTAACTGTATGTCACACACTACGCGCAGCAGCCAACTGGGCGGACACGTATGCCGCTGGATGTTTGGCACATGTTAGCACCAGTGACCATTGGGAAGAATTCGTCATGTCACGGTGAGTGAGTTGGGAAGTGTTCGGGGTCTGATCATACCCTTATGATCGGTATCCAGGTATCGGATCTACTGTACGTAACTTAATCACGTCACGTGACGTTTTTGAATTGACAGTAACAAGTGTCATGTAGATGCCAGTACAATTTTGATCAGTGTGAAAAAATGTTCCCAGACATCTATGATAATCCGCTTACACTGGTGGAATCAGTAAATCTCAAAAATGTCCTTTTCCTAAAAAAACAGTCACGTATCCAAGGTGCCAGCTGGATTAGTTAGGATCCGACATCAAGTTTGATACCGGGTTTTTAAAGCATTGAATACCAGCATATGTTAAGTTTGTACCAATATGTCCCATCACAGACTGGAACTCTCGCCCGAGACTACGAACGCGGACTCCATGTGGATGAGCGCTGGTCACAATTCGGGAACTTTCTACTTCCACAATGCATCCACTACGTTTGACCCGAACCACGCATCAAATGATTGGATCCCATGGCTTGGCGGCAGCCCGGACACCACAGCTGGGGATTGTGTGGTGACAAAGAAGGCCGATGGGTACAAATGGAGATTTGTTGATTGTGCCGAAACACATGCTGGTCGGTTGGGAAAGGAAAGGGAATGTAAAATGTTTCAAACGTCAGGTCAACGCGCCGAGCTTTTTGTGCCTGTCAATGGTTCTGTTGAGGATACTCACGGCCAAGTCGGCTTTTGCACTAACTATGATTTGTGCACCGCTCAGATTGGATGCACAAATGTACCAAAGTCATTCACACCAAGCAAGCTCCCTGTAAAAAAATAGAATTCACCACCTGCCTAACCCCAATTTCAGGCGCGTGCACCCCGGGCAGTGGCGCACGCACCCAGTGTCCCAACAGCGGTGTCTGGCCGCGTACGAGTGAGAATGCCACCCATGGCACCCTTGTCGTGTCCGGCTGTATGCAACGCGACTGCAAACAGGACACACAGGGCTGCTGGGGACTGGTGATCGACTCCGGTTGTGCTCTGTACGTCAATGAAACTTGTGAAAAAGCGGGTGCCTGTAAGGGCAATAGCTTCTGTCAACCACCGGAGGAGGATCATTCTACAAGGCAGTGTCGATGCTCGGCTGGCTGGAAACAAAATCTCAGGTTCGTTGCATTATTGCAGATTTCTACAGTTTCTAAATCCACCGATGTTAAAAATATAGAAAAACTGAGCGGAACAGATTTTATCGCCAAAGTTCTGATAGCAGAATTGACGAAAATGCCGATTGCCGACCACGTCAATATAAAGTGGACAGACTGTACTCCATTTTGCCTTGCCAATTCAGGACGGTAGACAGCAAGTACGATTGTCGCGACCCCGAGCCGCACATCAACCAATCCTGTCAGTTGGGCCAGTCCTGTCGCGGCGGGTCAGTGTGCAACGGTACCCACTGTGTGTGTCCCGTTGGCAAATCGCCAATTTTCGAACCCGACACCTCCAAATGGGTGTGTCTGGCCAACCAGGCCTACGTGACCGACAACTGTGAGAATGGGGAGGCCTGTCAGGGCGGCTCCATCTGTATCGGCAACTATCAATGTCGATGTCCGAAAGGCAAGCGGCCCATCCGGGACTCGTCAGTGTCTGAAGAGCGCTACATCTGCACCCCAGATGACTCATACGAAGGGGAGAGTTGTGCGTCAGAGCAGATCTGTCGCGGTGGCTCGGTGTGTGTGGCAGCAAGTGGCGACTGTGAATGTCCGGCTGGACAGGAACCACAAATGGATGCCTGTTTGAACAAGGCGCTTTGTGTCACCGCCAGCTCGGTGCCGGGAGAGACCTGTGCAAATGGGGAGATATGTTTGGGCGGTAGCTCGTGTGTCGCAGGTTGGTGGCTGCCTTGATGATTCACGAATGCATGTAAAATGTGTTCTCGTGAGCTCGTTTTGCAGTATTTTCTTCTGTTGATTTCAAAACCGAAGATTGTGGTTTTGATTAGCGTAAAACGCATTTTAGCTTTCCTGACTGGTTTGAAACATTCAAGCTAAACCCAAAACCAATTTTTAAACCCGAACTGTCAGTGAATTTCCAAAGATACCTGTACCAAAGAACACTGCGACCTGTACCCAAGCTCGCCGTCGATGACCGACATCCTAATGGCGTTGATGGTTGTGAAGTGCACATGACATGTGAACAGCTGATGTTAACAACATCATGTTATCACACAGGCACATGTGAGTGCGAAGCGGATGAGACGAATCTGAACGATGTTTGCGTTGGTGAGCTGGCGATGGTATGGGACGCGTGCACCGCGTACAATCCGTGCAGTCCATTGACTGATTCGACGTGTGTTGACGGCCGGTGCATCTGTGAACGACCGCGGTACTACAGCAACGACAGTGGATTCTGCAATATGAATGTGTCATTGCAGCAGGTACTTATACTATACCGAGCGACACGCTCTGGATGAACACTTTTGGAGTACAAGCCCTGATGACGGCCTGGTGCACCGCTCGTATGGAAAACCGCATTTTTTGTGCAAGCTGAATCATGCTGCTCATTTTCTTGGCGGCCTCTTTCCACTTGTGCTCACAGACTGGCGGTGCTCCTGGTCATCGTCAGTACTGGTCTTGTGTCAACCCACCAACTGCCTAACCATCTGATGTTTCACATCAGGACATGTCCTTTGCACTATACAACGAGCCGTGTAGCACGCGCAAGATGTGCGAACCAATGGAAATGACATTGTGCATTGAGGACAAATGTCAATGTCATCCAACAAGGGAATTCAGGGAAAGTATGTGCATGCTGCCTGGTGAGTGCACCAATCCCGATCACCAGTACGACTGGGACCAAAGACGATGCCGGTGGGTCTAGGACAGCTTTGCTAGATATCGCACTTGGGAATCCGCCTTGGGCAAGTGAATTCTTTGGATTTTGCCACGTGCCATAACATATCACCAGTGATCAGCGTAAAAGTATACCTATGGTTCCCGAGACACAGAATGAACGTCTTTTAGGATGGTCGTCAGTATTCATATTCGTTCATGCAACATGTCGCTTAAGCAAGGCTGGCCCGATCCGATCACCGAGTTTAATGTGCCAGCCGGTCAGTATTCACACACTGATTTGTACACACAGATATCCGGTGGCCGGCGAAGCGTGTGAGGACATGTGCGAACCGCAGTACATAATGTGCAAAGACAAACCAGACGGGAAAACGTGTGGCATACCGTTCTATATGGAAACGTGTCGCGACAAATGTGTGAATGACACCAGCATGCAGTGTGATCGGGACACTGTAAGTTGGAGGCTGTGTTATCGTAACCCAGAAACCACAGTAACCTACATCTTTATCCATTTCAGAAAATTTGTTTGTGCCAACCCGGCTACGTTTTCGACGCTGCCGCCAATAATTGCATCGAAAAGGTCGGCGTGCCGGGTGACCGGTGCTCAATAGTGACCAAAACGTGCGTAAATGGCGCAACTTGTGATCGCGCCACCGGCTTCCCGTACTACTGTAGATGCGCTGCTGGATATGCACCCAGAGTGAGTTTGAAAGTACAGAAGCTGCCCTTTCTTCGGTGACGGCGGGAAACGGCATTTTCTGTCGCCACTATATCAAGAACATTCAGTGAGTGTCGAAAAAGACGAATGACAGTTCGCCTACCGAAGAATAGATCGCCCACGCTTAGCATCAAACTGATATCCATGCACAACCGCGGCCGAGATCTGGCGTCACAAAAAGGTTTCCATGTTTATTGGATCAGCCACTGCGTATTTATATGCAGGTCATGCCTGCGTACACAAGAAAAAATACTGGTGAAGCATTATGATGCACGCTGCATCATGAGGCGTCAAAAAGGTTCGGTTGGTTTTTTTTTGCTTCAAAAAGCTTGCATCATAAAAAGAATAAAAAGAGAATATCGAATAAAAAGAGATCGGAACCAGGCATGGGAACAATACCGATATTTTTTACCCAAGCCAATACCCAATACCTAGTGTCCAGTGGGTCAGTAATTTATATTTTTGGAAAAAAACCGTTTTTTTCAAGCAAATGGCCAACCTGTACTCAAGGAATTCAGGAAACACCTACCTACTTTCAGGCAGTTGTTTGCTGGTTTTACAGCCTAACAAGTGCCGCGTGTGTATCGTAGGCTTGAAAACGCCTTCTTTTCACCTGCTTTAGCTTTGAAATCTATCTGGCTCCGAAAAAAACCGTTTTTACCATATAAACACCTTTTTTGGGACTTCTCCAGAAGTTTCCGAAATAAGGTGTTAAGAAGAACAACACACGTCCTGTGGAGCCCATCGAGCGGCTTTATAAACACCTTTTATGGGAAATTTCTCAAGTATCCGAAACAAGGTAATAAGAAGAACAACACACGCCCTGTGGAGCACAGCAGCCCAGCGGGCGACATATGTATAAACATCTTTTATGGGAAATTTCGCAGCAATATATGAACAGAAGTTTTTTGAATCACGCGTTTTGAAGAACTACACATGTACTTTGGAGCACAACAGCCCAGCGGGCGGCTTATAAGCACCTCTTATGGGAAATTTCTCAAGTTTCCGAAATAAGGTGTTAAGAAGAACAACACACGTCCTGTGGAGCCCATCGAGCGGCTTTATAAACACCTTTTATGGGAAATTTCTCAAGTATCCGAAACAAGGTAATAAGAAGAACAACCACCTGTGGACACAGCAGCCCAGCGGGCGACATATGTTAACTCTTTTATGGGAAATTTCTCGTTTCCGAAATAAGGTGTTTTGAAGAACTACACATGCACTTTGGAGCGCAACAGCTCAGTGGGCGTCTTATAAACACCTTTTAGGGAAATTTCTCAAGTTTCCGAAATAAGGTGTTAAGAAGAACAACACACGTCCGATGGAGCACAACAGCCCAACGGGCGGCTTATAAACACCTTTTATGGGAAATTTCTCAAGTTTCCGAAATAAGGTGTTAAGAAGAACAACACACGTCCTGTGGAGCCCATCGAGCGGCTTTATAAACATCTTTTATGGGAAATTTCTCAACCTTCCGAAATAAGGTGTTAAGAAGAACAAAACACGTCCTGTGGAGCCCATCGAGCGGCTTTATAAACACCTTTCATGGGAAATTTCTCAAGATTCCGAAATACGGTGTTTTGAAGAACTACACATGTACTTTGGAGCACAACAGCTCAGTGGACGGCTTATAAACACCTTTTATGGGAAATTTCTCAAGTTTCCGAAATAAGGTGTTAAGAAGAACAACACAGTCCTATGGAGCACAACAGCCCAACGGGCGGCTTATAAACACCTTTTATGGGAAATTTCTCAAGCTTCCGAAATAAGGTGTTAAGAAGAACAACACACGTCCTGTGGAGCCCATCGAGCGGCTTTATAAACACCTTTTATGGGAAATTTCTCAAGTTTCCGAAATAAGGTGTTTTGAAGAACTACACATGTACTTTGGAACACAACAGCTCAGTGGGCGACTTATAAACACATTTTATGGGAAATTTCTCAAGTTTCCGAAATAAGGTGTTAAGAAGAACAACACACGTCCTATGGAGCACAACAGCCCAACGGGCGGCTTATAAACACCTTTTATGGGAAATTTCTCAAGTTTCCGAAATAAGGTGTTAAGAAGAACAACACACGTCCTGTGGAGCCCATCGAGCGGCTTTATAAACACCTTTTATGGGAAATTTCTCAAGTATCCGAAACAAGGTAATAAGAAGAACAACACACGCCCTGTGGAGCACAGCAGCCCAGCGGGCGACATATGTATAAACATCTTTTATGGGAAATTTCGCAGCAATATATGAACAGAAGTTTTTTGAATCACGCGTTTTGAAGAACTACACATGTACTTTGGAGCACAACAGCCCAGCGGGCGGCTTATAAACACCTTTTATGGGAAATTTCTCAAGTTTCCGAAATAAGGTGTTAAGAAGAACAACACACGTCCTGTGGAGCCCATCGAGCGGCTTTATAAACACCTTTTATGGGAAATTTCTCGTTTCCGAAATAAGGTGTTTTGAAGAACTACACATGCACTTTGGAGCGCAACAGCTCAGTGGGCGTCTTATAAACACCTTTTAGGGAAATTTCTCAAGTTTCCGAAATAAGGTGTTAAGAAGAACAACACACGTCCGATGGAGCACAACAGCCCAACGGGCGGCTTATAAACACCTTTTATGGGAAATTTCTCAAGTTTCCGAAATAAGGTGTTAAGAAGAACAACACACGTCCTGTGGAGCCCATCGAAGGCGTTATAAACATCTTTTATGGGAAATTTCTCAAGCTTCCGAAATAAGGTGTTAAGAAGAACAAAACACGTCCTGTGGAGCCCATCGAGCGGCTTTATTAACACCTTTCATGGGAAATTTCTCAAGATTCCGAAATACGGTGTTTTGAAGAACTACACATGTACTTTGGAGCACAACAGCTCAGTGGACGGCTTATAAACACCTTTTATGGGAAATTTCTCAAGTTTCCGAAATAAGGTGTTAAGAAGAACAACACAGTCCTATGGAGCACAACAGCCCAACGGGCGGCTTATAAACACCTTTTATGGGAAATTTCTCAAGCTTCCGAAATAAGGTGTTAAGAAGAACAACACACGTCCTGTGGAGCCCATCGAGCGGCTTTATAAACACCTTTTATGGGAAATTTCTCAAGTTTCCGAAATAAGGTGTTTTGAAGAACTACACATGTACTTTGGAACACAACAGCTCAGTGGGCGACTTATAAACACATTTTATGGGAAATTTCTCAAGTTTCCGAAATAAGGTGTTAAGAAGAACAACACACGTCCTGTGGAGCCCATCGAGCGGCTTTATAAACATCTTTTATGGGAAATTTCTCAAGTTTCCGAAATAAGGTGTTTTGAAGAACTACACATGTACTTTGGAGCACAACAGCTCAGCGGGCGGCTTATAAACACCTTTTATGGGAAATTTCTCAAGTTTCCGAAATAAGGTGTTAAGAAGAACAACACACGTCCTGTGGAGCCCATCGAGCGGCTTTATAAACATCTTTTATGGGAAATTTCTCAAGTTTCCGAAATAAGGTGTTTTGAAGAACTACACATGTACTTTGGAGCACCACAGCTCAGCGGGCGGCTTATAAACACCTTTTATGGGAAATTTCTCAAGTTTCCGAAATAAGGTGTTAAGAAGAACAACACACGTCCTATGGAGCACAACAGCCCAACGGGCGGCTTCATAAACACCTTTTATGGAAAATTTCTCAAGTTTCCGAAATAAGGTGTTAAGAAGAACAACACACGTCCTGTTGAGCCCATCGAGCGGCTTTATAAACACCTTTTATGGGAAATTTCTCAAGTATCCGAAATAAGGTATTAAGAAGAACAACACACGTCCTGTGGAGCACAGCAGTCCAGCGGGCGACATATAAACATCTTTTATGGGAAATTTCGCAGCAATATATGAACAGAAGTTTTTTGAATCACGCGTTTTGAAGAACTACACATGTACTTTGGAGCACAACAGCCCAGCGGGCGGCTTATAAACACCTTTTATGGGAAATTTCTCAAGTTTCCGAAATAAGGTGTTTTGAAGAACTACACATGTACTTTGGAAGACAACAGCTCAGTGGGCGACTTATAAACACATTTTGTGGGAAATTTCTCAAGTTTCCGAAATAAGGTGTTAAGAAGAACAACACACGTCCTATGGAGCACAACAGCCCAACGGGCGGCTTATAAACACCTTTTATGGGAAATTTCTCAAGTTTCCGAAATAAGGTGTTAAGAAGAACAACACACGTCCTGTGGAGCCCATCGAGCGGCTTTATAAACATCTTTTATGGGAAATTTCTCAAGTTTCCGAAATAAGGTGTGAAGAACTACACATGTACGTTGGAGCACCACAGCTCAGCGGGCGGCTTATAAACACCTTTTATGGGAAGTTTCTCAAGTTTCCGAAATAAGGTGTTAAGAAGAAGAACACACGTCCTATGGAGCACAACAGCCCAGCGGGCGGCTTATAAACACCTTTTATGTGAAATTTCTCAAGTTTCCGAAATAAGGTGTTAAGAAGAACAACACACGTCCTGTGGAGCCCATCGAAGGCGTTATAAACATCTTTTATGGGAAATTTCTCAAGTTTCCGAAATAAGGTGTTTTGAAGAACTACACATGTACTTTGGAGCACCACAGCTCAGCGGGCGGCTTATAAACACCTTTTATGGGAAATTTCTCAAGTTTCCGAAATAAGGTGTTAAGAAGAACAACACAGTCCTATGGAGCACAACAGCCCAACGGGCGGCTTATAAACACCTTTTATGGGAAATTTCTGAAGCTTCCGAAATAAGGTGTTAAGAAGAACAACACACGTCCTGTGGAGCCCATCGAGCGGCTTTATAAACACCTTTTATGGGAAATTTCTCAAGTTTCCGAAATAAGGTGTTTTGAAGACCTACACATGTACTTTGGAGCACAACAGCTCAGTGGGCGGCTTATAAACACCTTTTATGGGAAATTTCTCAAGTTTCCGAATTAAGGTGTTAAGAAGAACAACACACGTCCGATGGAGCACAACAGCCCAACGGGCGGCTTATAAACACCTTTTATGGAAAATTTCTCAGGTTTCCGAAATAAGGTGTTAAGAAGAACAACACACGTCCTGTTGAGCCCATCGAGCGGCTTTATAAACACCTTTTATGGGAAAAACTACTGTACCAGGATGGAGCGTCAACACAATCGACATTCCACGAAACATTACGCTGTAAACTGAAAAGCGGTGACACCACAAACACAGAAACTAAGCGGTCAACAGGCTGATGCAAGCCATTTTCACCGCCTGAATTTCCGGATTGACTTCATTGTGCATCAAGATCTGTCTGACGGACCTTTTTAACCTTTTTGACGCACGTTGACGCGTCTTGATGCATCATGATGTTTTTCTCTTACACTCCTGCATCATGATACATCATTATGCGTCAAAATGCTTCACCAGTATTTTTTTCTTGTGAGGAGCGGCATCCCTTAGAATTGCGAGGCGCATACAGTGTTGCGTGTACGGAGGTCACCAACTTTAACATACATACCGTCTAATCATATTAGTGCTGAGTCATTCCTAAATTCAGATCAACGACACGGATTACGGTATTCCGTATTGTCTGCCAAGATTGGTTCCCCTTGATGGATCATGCGCGACGGGGATTGAGATCTGCATGTACGATTCTTCGTGTGACCCGGTGACCAAAACATGTCAATGTATGGAGGGCACAGAAAGGGAGCCAAACAACACTTGCACGCGTATGACCTGTCCCGCACTCGGTGAGTGACGATTTTGGCGCTTTATTTTCTCATCCAAACAGTATCGCTACATGTATAGGCAACTATCCTGAAACATTTGTCAACGACGACGCGACGCTGCCGTGTGATGTTTCAACCGATATCGGCATCAAGAAACGTCACTGTGAAGGAAAAGACAGTTGGGGCGAGGAGCACAACATGTGTGTGGGCACAAGCACACAACAATTGGAGGCCTACCTGAAAGGTATACCCTAGGATTATAATGTTTCACGACTCCAAGTCATCGAGCAATATATACGTAGCGAGTGCCCTTGATAATTCAGGTCGATTCCTGTCCTACCCAACGGTGGAGGCGTGCGATTATGTGCTCAAAGCGATCAACTATCGAACGGCCGAAATCCGTGAAACATCAGACGCAAAGGAAGTGATTGAGCTAATGGACTATGCGATGGACAAATGCCCCGTGCCACAGATATTCACTGAGGAGCAGGAGAAAAAGAAGGAACAAGTCATCCAGGTTAAACGGGCATTGCCATATGCTGATGATGACCTGGCACCCGCTGCTGTTGATTATTGCGTGTGCTTTTGTTGTCACGCACAAGTCACCAAATGCTGCAAGAATGTGAAAAGGGGGAAGAGAATGATTGAAGGAACAAACGGATCCTAGTGGCCGTTGCCTTTGAAAAATTATGATGGCTAGCAATTTTCCACACCGCTGCTCTGAACCGCATATTAGATACATATACATACGTATTGCTAAAACATCAAGGTCCCGATCCAATCATTAAGTGAGTCCCTGATGTTTCATTTCAAGGAAGCCCTGCGCGTGATGGACTACATTCTGAACGATCGCAACGCCGAACTGGTCGCCAACAGTGCACAAGTGTCCACTCTGTACGCGTTCATGGTGGAAAAATTCAGGTGCGCAAAATGTGAAAAAATTTACAAAAGAATTAATAAAATGAAAATTCGCAAAGTTTTTCCAGCATTTCAATGAGTCGCGACTATCTGCGACGTTACAATGCGTTGCTGGCTAGTGGTGTGCCTGAAAGTCAGGCCGAGGTGAAACGCATCCTCACATACGACACTGTGGATGGGAGGCAGAAAATTCGTACGTGCGCATGCATGGTCTAGATTCAATATCCGAACGGTGCGATGTTTCATTTTTTGCAGAAACCGGCAACTTTGTAATTCGACCGGGACAAAAGAAAGCGGCTGGCATGACCACGGACCGCGGGGCTTGCCTCATGACCAAACTTGACACGCCAGGTATGTATAATTGTATTTATGCCAAAAATAATTTCTGCAACGTGCAGTAATCGACTGATTTTCCTTTTTTCCATCAAACCGTTTGTCAGATCTGCTAAGTCGCAAGGACAATTTCGGCATGGCCTGTACGATCATTGACTTGCCGATCAAACGCTTCGTCCCGCCAAAACCGCCCAAAGAGGGTTCGAGATACGAACTCGCTCCAACTATTATTAGTGTGACGGTAGGCGCTTTTTTGATTGATTGTAATCGAGACGCGGCCACTTTTATGGCACCAGGCTGCATACCATTTGTATTGTAGAGCACACAACTTGACCGTTTTGGACAGTGCTTCGACGCACAACGCATGTCTGCATCATGAAAACTTAAAATCACATGAAAGATTCTCAGAATTTTACTCTATTTCTCCCTGTTTTCCAAACATGGAGCCACTTGCAGGTACAAGGGGGCGATTTGACAGCCGAAGCCAAAAAGGACTTAATGGTTACGCTGAAATTCATGCTGCCACAAGATAAGAAGATCCCGGCAGAGAATCTGCAGTGCGGATGGCTTCAACGCAATCCCGCCACCGAGCGCGCGTTAGTTCAATTACAGTTCTGGGTGCAATTCTAGGCGGAAAGTTGAAGTCGCGTGCACGCGCGCGCGCCCCCCTCGAAAAAAAGGAAACCAGCAAAACCGACACCCGCCCCCCCCCCCAACCCTCCCCCTCCTCCCCCTTTCCCCCCCCGCCCCCCCCCTGTATACATACAGTATCTTGGCTGGAAAATTATGCAGATTCCAGAAAAGAAAACAATTGATTTCAGTCGCTTCACAAAAGACGGATGCACGCTGAGTGTGGCTGACGAAAAATCAGCGCTGTGCACGTGCACGCACACGACCAACTACGCGTTGTTGATGCAGATTGACCCACCCGTGGTTGGTGATTGATTGATTAGGTCATTCATTCGATCCATCGATTGATCAATTGATTGTTGATCAAAGATTCAATAATATTCGAGCGATATATTCAATGATTGATGAGCTGCAGATCGAGGACGAACACCGCGAGATTCTGCGTTGGCTCACCCATTTCTGTTTGGTCATCTCCATCTGTTGTCTGCTGGTCGCACTGTGCGTGCTGTTGTACATCAGGAAAATGCAGACCAAACGAATTGTGATCCTGCGAAATCTGTGCATATGTCTGTTGCTCGGACAGCTGTTCTTCCTCATCGGACTGCATCTCAGCGGATCTTATGTGCGTCGCTTTTTTGTAGTAACTTTTTGTCCGCTGTGATAATA